>JAQFZW010000370.1:0-66572 GCA_034687055.1 Heteromurus nitidus
TCACCAATGAATTCGCAACACTTCAAAGTGTATGTTCACACTAGTTTCGTTGCAATTGGCGAGTAGCTACAAAATAATGTCCATTGTGAGATATGTTGCTCTCTTGATCCTTTTCGTGTTCAGGTGAGTTTAAAAGTTCTAAAGTACTTCTAAAACCAGTCTACACTACACATTCATGTTCATGTATCCAGCAGATTCCTCCAGACAGACTCACAAATAAAGCTAGGGGACCTATCGACCTTATCCTTATAAATGTGATCTTATAAATCTATAACTATTACTTATAAATCCTTATAAGTATAAACCAAAATCTTATTTTCATGGATTGTCCATAGTCCATACTCCTATTACCACCATTCATTCATACATTATTGTACAAAAGTAGGTAGTTGGTGCATAGGTATGCAATGCATTCCTGGTCCCTGTTTTATGTGAGCACCCATTACATGCGTATCTGCAAACCTTCAATGCAACATGCAACATGTAACCCTTTGCGTGGAAAGTGGAAACATTACCTACCAAGCAACCATACCCTTTTTGTTCGTTTTGGTTTCTGGTACATTATTTACGTCATCATGCGTAGCCGCAATTGCACATCATCAAACTAACGATAAGCAAACTCCAAATTAGAACTCAAATATACTCTGCATCCGAAACCCCTCAACATTTTCCATCCTTTCGTTGTTTCGTTTTTATTCTTGTGAACTGACAATCAAATGCCAGGGCTGGTAACGCAATGAAACAATGCCATACACACATCTACATGCATGCACATCATATATGCACATATCTTAAATTCTGCATTAAATCGTTTCATGCAGTATCATATAACCTGAAAATTATTACTTTCCTGTTCAAACTTGTCCTGATACAAATCATCGTACAAATTCAGAGTCAAGAAGTGAACATGCCCAGATACATGTCATATTGATATAGAACACGTTTAATTCTACTTACCAAACAAAGAGTGCCGGGTTGATGCACCAAGTGAGCTCCCGCTATTGAGTTCTATTCGTCGCACACCAGAAAAGTATCTCCGCCTCTGACTCTGCTGTATCGGTGGCACTGATTTTTTGTTGTATCTATCACAATTTGGAAATACTCTTTCATCATCAACTGCCACACTCTTCTTCTTCTCGTCACTCGGTTTACATTTGCAGTCGGCTTCTTTATTCCCCGAGTCATGGAACCATGATGAAATGTGCGAGTGCGATATGGAAAACAGTCTACTGATTTCACTGCAAAACTGGTTGGACATGCTCCTCTCTATCTTTCCCATGGATTGGGCTACATTTCTTCTGCAAATGTTACGAGTTGGCACAATTTGTCTTGGCAAAGGAGAAGATGGTATTGTAATTCGTTGTAAGAACGTTTTACTTGTAATTGCACTCCTGGAGAACACCATTTTCCCCACATGTCTTCATAAAAAATTAGCACACAAAAAAGTTTACAGTGTGCTTGGCACACGAATCTCCAGACCCCGAAACTTTTGTTTTTATTGATGAATCTTTTTTTGAGTTTCTCTGGTTTTGTTTCGATTCTGATAATGATGAATAATTTGTTATTAATCCTGCTACAAATACAACTCTAATGCGTCGTTCACAAATGAATTGTGAGTAGCGTGAACCGTGCATATACACTGTGGGTAAGACTCGTACACAATGTTTTGGATTTTTGGAACATGCTGAGAGCAACGTCAAGGAGAAAGAGAACTGGATCGATAAGTGTTCTCCTTTCACCGCCAGTTCAAAGCAAAATATGGGGGTAGTAGCTGACTCTGGCGAGTGTTCTTTTGCAAGTTGCCTTTGCTGTGAGAGATGCAGTTTGACATGCTCCATGCTCTCTGCACATTGCTTTTTATGTTTCTACATTCATTTTGACATTTTTGGAGCATTACATCATGAAAACGAAATGCATTTTTGTAACAGACGGATTAGACGTGCTTTGATTGCTTCATGAATACTGCTGGCACAAAGAGAGATTTCCATTTTCGCTCTTATGGAAAGAGAAACTAAAACTACGGGACATGCCATTATTCCAGGTTTTGGGAAACCTTCAAACCAAGGCAAGCATATCCTTTTACGAGCTTGGTTACCGCAATTGTTAGAAATAAAGTCAACTCATTTAATACTTTCAAAAAGGCTGTATTTCAATTTTCCTTGTCTGAACAATTATTATCTAAGCATATTGATAAACCAGATTCTTCTAACTCTGACGAATAATTTAAGATTGTAAAATGTGTTTATAACAAAAATCTCATGTAATTCTAACTAATATAAACTTTGTATAAACATGAAACGGAAAATCCAGTTCCAATGTGACTGGAAAACACCACAATTTAATTTATTTCTTAGGATCACGGTCAGGTGGAATGCCGTAATATCCGAGATGATTAAAAATTATGGATTGGCTTTTAGTTATATCGATCCTCTGGCAAGTTCGTCTTTTATAGGCTAAAAGATTCGCATCAACATTTCGTTCGTCAGCTTCTTTCTTTCCTCCCTTACTTTGTCCTAGTTGAATGGGGTTGTTCTCGATGTCATGCAAAATGGCGGCCTGTTCATTCGAATGAGAAATAGTCCATTCGGTTTGGGGAATCTTGTACGCGTATTCGTTTTCCTTGCTACTCCACCATGGTTCTCCAGAATTGAATTCACTATCTTCATTGTAATCATCTAAAGGTGAGTCTGTTCCAGATATCAGATCGGGTGCGTTATCCTCTTGTTCACCTGATGCATCGTCTTCATATTGCGAAGCGATCATATCCAATGAATTGGAACCTGCTCTAGCCATTTTTCAATTTTCAAAAAACAAGCTTTGAGTTAGGATAAGATTCATAAAATAAGTAAGGACAATACTGAAAAATATTCCACATGCGCAGTCGAATATAACCAATATGCACTTAAACGCCCCAAAATGCAAATATGCAAAACAGTAGGAGCATGTGCATTGGACAGCTACGCAAGACTTACTGCAAGTCGATACGTGCCAGTACATCGTGTAATCGTGTTATCAGTGATAACTTATCGCTCACGTCAAAAAGGACGCAGAGTAAAGGCCAATCGAAACATGGGAGGAATGTGTTGTGCCCAGAGAACTTTTTTTGCCGTAGCTATAAATTAGGCCGTAAATAAATAGATACCGTAAATTTGGGAGAATATTGGCAGTTCATATTAAATTCTCCAACATATTCCAGAAAATTCCAAGGGCCCAATTTGTTGGTCTCGTCGCACAAAAACATATTTTGGAGAAAGGCTTATCGTGAGCTCTAAGTTATTACTGGTAACTTTTTTCTGGCAAATTCGTGACCATGTATTTTCGTCGATTTCGTAGGTGTTCAGTTGTACGGTTAAACGATGAATGATTATTGAATTTGATGAATTTTTGACGTAATCATGAATAGATCGATCCTACGGTATGTCGCATCCTTACTTACGTTTTGCAACGTATAATTTGACATGTCGGTCTTGCTTTATTAGTCATGTGTTGTGTGTTATATAGTAATCGACTGTATCCAATTCAATGAATGCCAATATTAGTGTATGCATATGTTAAGCATAGTCGTCATGGGGGTGGTGGGTGAAATATAAGCCACGACCCCATTTCTCCATAGTACAAGGCCTTGGGTGCACACTTACAATGCAATTATTATCAACATCAACGTCTTGTTTGCAATGAAACACTCTTCTCACCATAGATGTATTCGTTGCTTCTCACATGTCATAAACCGTGATACAAACACAAATCAGATCGGTGGATTGTTGGATCATATCAGAATTATGCGCCAGTGCAAGCTGACCCTGACAAATCTACTCATCTTGGCTGTATTCATTGACTGCTTGCTTCCCACACTTACCATAGCACGTCACCATCATCGTCGTTTTTATGGAACGCACCACAAAAAACCGAGAGCACATAAACGATCCCCTACAAAATATCAACAGGTAGAGTACACGAGCTGTAATAAATGCATGAATTTACTACATACGCTGTTTTCATTTCAACTGTTTTATTCTTCATAAATCATCGGATTCACATTCGGACACAAAGACATTTACTCCTGAAGTTAATGCTTCACAGCCAAGAAATGAGCATTCCCATTTGGATCCTGTGAACCTCGTGAATGAAAATGAGATTGAAGATTCCAATTTCAATTCAGCTCAACAATATTCAGTCGAGAGCCAAAATGTTTCCTCCTCGATTGCAAGTCGAAAATATTTGGATGCCGAAGTTTTAAAGTCCCTTCTGCAGGAGCTATTTGCCAAGCTGGAAGGATACACACACGAGCAGAATGAAACTTTCTCCACATTCTCGGATTCTTCACATAACACGACGGTTGGAAGGAGGCCGAAAATTCTTCCAGTTCGCCATTGCAATCTTCATGGGCTGTGGTTAAGTTCCGTGGCTGGAGCAGCAATAGAACTTATACCACAACAGGATAACGGCCATGAGGAAATTCACACGAAAATCTATGAACTGCCAGATAATCCAAACAAGCCCTTGATTAACAGCCAATGGAGCGGAAAAGGGATGATTTCTCCAGAGAGTCATACAACACTTACGATCATATTTCAGGAACACATTGACATAAGGAAGGAAAATCACGTACGTAAAATATCGGTTATGTTATTCTCATTCTCGACCATGCATTACGTATATTTTTCCCTGAGATTTGGGCTGAGTTGCAATCTGTGGTATTTTTTACTTTTTTATCACCCAAACTTTTAATTACTTTGGACTTATGAAATCCTTGTGGGAAATCAAATTGCTAATTCTTGCACAAAATTTACACAAGGACATTCCAATCCCAAAGTTTTTATATTTGCAAAAAAAAATTTATTCTGAGAGTTGGTTAAAAAATTAAGTGAATGTATGCATTTGTGCTTTCAATTCTCTGATCCAGTTTCCGCGCACCGTTGTATTCGTTGGCCAGTGTCTTGTGTGCCAGGGAAATCCTACTTTACAAGGCACCTGGGTCGTCTTCCCTCAAATACAGACTTGTGATGGTAGTGGAAGGTCGCAATTTCCACAGCAAGGATTCCCTTTCCAGGATCCAGGTCAAATGAATGACGGGGCCATACCAGACATGCTCTACTTATTACGATACTGATACTAATGAACAGATTTTAAACGCGTATTTTTTGGACGACTTATTTAAACCTTTTGAAATGTTGATTCATGCATAGTCTGCTTTGAGCAATGTTAGTAAATAATATTATAAATCATGCGATGATTTATGTAATACAATGAGCCAATCTTTTTTCGCTGATTTTTTGATATAGCCATGTTACCGCATTGTTGAAATGGTTGAAAACATAATCACTCATGTCAAATTCGTGTTCACAAACCTTCATTCTACATGGTCCTTACATATAAAAAGAAATGTCCAGGACTTCCTATGTCCTGTCCATAACTTTACTTGTGCCATATTTCACCTGCTGTTTTTTTACAAGTCGAACAAGTGTTATTGATGCTAATCTCATTAAATTTAATGTGGAACACCTTTTCCACGAAATCCTACACATGTTCAAAGATGAAAATGAACTCACATGCTAGTCCGTCTTTATCCGCTATTATTGGAACATTAGCATAAAATTAAGTACTCGTAATCACATAATTCCTGCCATAAAAAGGCATTATGCAAAAACATGAAAGTACAAAGGTGGTAACAACCTGTAATTAAGTACATGCTCAAAGACTTTCACTGTTATGCTCAACTTCACTAGGGCACTCCTTCTAATCCAAATCCCTACTTTCCAGCATTCACTATATACGCCGACGAGCTATAATAAACCCAATTTAGTACATTCTGCTTATCAGCACTAAAATTTCAGTCATACTGCTTCATTACAAAATTTGTTCTTGGTATAATGCATGGCACACTTTCTACAGTCCAGCATGCCCAAAAAATCACAACTTTCAACCTTGTGCAACTTTCACCACCACCAGTTGTACTTACTCATTTTCACACTAATTATAGTGTGGATGGATCACATGAGCTTGTAGCGGTCAGTAACGGTACACTAAGTTTCATAAACCTTGAACGTAACCGCACGACATGAGGATAAATGCAGAAAGAGAATTAATAATATGGAACACAATGCACTTTGCCCGAGCTCAGTGTTAGGTTCATATCTGCATGTGCACGTGTGTGTGTACTATATACCTTTTGAAGCTGCTTTCACTTTTATATACGACATTGCTGACTTTGCTTCCGGGTATAGAAGGGCTTCAATGGAAAAGCTTATAGAATGTGAGATGAGTTTGTGGGTTGAATACATTTGTGGTTAAAAATGCACATGTTAGCTTATGGCAGGATTCACATCTTATATCACAACTTACCACACTTTGAAATTGTCGAATATACCGTCGTTTATAGGCCGCTAGCATAACGAGAACGACAAGGAATTTTGAAGGAAGTGCCATGTCAGATATAGCCACATCCGAACGTACAGAGTATGGTTGACTTGCTGCTCTAACTGCCGTGAACCATGAATCCTGATTTTCTTGCAAGTTGGCAGTTCTCGATACTTTCTCTTTAGGTACATACATACAATTAGCAGTATTTCCACAGATGGCAAAGGCGGGACAGAGAAATGAACTTTACAATATAAATAGCACAAGGGCGGCCTTAAATTGTACAACACAATTTCAATGTTTCGTATGTGGTTTGCTTTGCGTTGTCAGACGTCACATTTTAATTACCATTTTGAATATAGGTTATTAATACATATGTGCGCATTACCTCATCGCCTGTTCATATGCGGTTCATTCAAGAAACGAACTTATATATGTGGTACGACACATAAAACCACTTTTGAGTCGAGGATACTTAACTCTAAAACTTGATTCTACCAACCGACCAAGGATTAACTTTTCCGTGTAAAGATCGTGAGTTCAATTGCAATAATTTTCTGTGACACAATCTTAATTAGCAACCAATTTATAACAAATTGTTGCGCATTGCTATGCTTAGATTTTATCCGAGAGCCCCGACATGCTATGAAAAACCGAAACTCGTAAGATCAATTCTGTGTCTTGAACCAGCGATTTCCGCCAATTTAACACCCACGCGATAGCTAGCAGCAGGCTGCAAGTGAAAGTTTCACACCCAGAAAATGTGCAAAGGCACGTTCCCACGTAAATTTTGTAGTAGCCGGTAAATGAGATGTTCAAGATTGAGTTTTCTTTCTTTAGGTTTTAGGGGGTACTTTAGGCTTTCATATATAAGTAGTATATATATACACGATATAAGTTAGTAGAGTCTACCGTCTTTATATAGTGGATCGTTGTAAAGGTATGGTAGGTGTAAAGTTTACCTTTAAAAAATCATTTCATTTAAAAAAAATGAAAACACGTATAGTATGACCGACAACTTGCATGTGAGACTACTGTAATAAAGTGATCATGCTACCAATTTTACCCATTTTATCTTTTAATACTTTTAAAAAGAGATATGATTTGATTTTGAATATATGGGCGTTTAAGAGACACTTAAAGCCAAAATATTGCATGGAATTTTGTAAGTATAATGATCTCTTATTACATTAGATTTAAACATCGTAATTGCGTCATTAGTTGGTACTCGGAATGCATTAATGATATCATTTCACCCGCCTGAGGAAAAATTCAACCTGATTTCAACAGAAAAATATAAATGTAATTGTATTAAACGAGGACGCATAAATACTTAGGAAAAGTGTTTAATACGCATTCTTTACAGACAAGTGTAGCTTGTTACGTAACTTCACATTTCCTTGGACTACCTTTGATAGCTAAAGTTTCATTTCCGGAGCATCGTATCTAATCCATAGTTGCCTTACCGTATAAGGATCTGGGACGTTGTAGAATTCGCAGAACGTATATAATGTATGTGCCTTAAATAAGCGTGCCATCTTATATTTCATGATACGATATACATTACTTCTAATGCTTGCCTACGGACATAAATTCGAGTGTACTCTCAGCAAAGGAAATTGTTTTATTGAATCAAGGAGGGCGGAGGAGAAAGCACCACTGTCGAAATTCTTATTACCCTCAAGGATAAGAAGATATATTTATGCGAATGGAAAATTCTAAAATATGACTATCTTCTCCCCTCTATATTGTCGTCTTTACCTATGTGCCTGACGTTTGAACGCATATATCAAGAATAACTATAGATGTATATAATATTTATGAATTGTTATAGTTTGTGTTCACAACTCATCTAAATAACAAGCAAGTACGAAACGAATTGCTAAAGGCGGGCCCGCAAAAGGTTTTTTGTACTTGGTACATAATATGACGTTGCGACAACTTCTGAAGTATACATTGTCGGTGAGTGCGAGTACACTGTATCTACAAAGAAAGCGAAATTTTACAAGACCACAAATTCCGCAGAACTTGCGTCGCCTCGAAAAAATAAGAAAATATATGAGATTTCGTCGTGTTGGCTATTTCGAAAAAGTGTGTGTTATCTTCGCCGTCAACATCACATGAGTGAAGAAACTTTTTCCACTGGAATCTTAACCTGAAGAACCATAACCACGATGGAGAGGGTTTGATTAAAAAGTGAAGTACGAACTGGGACATGTGAGCTCTAATTCCAAATTCTAACAGACCATACTCAAGTTCCTTCACTTTTGCTCACTCCACCATGCTAGTCCCATTTGTTAGAATGACGACAAAACAGCCCAATACGATACTCCTACAAAAAAATGCCTGCAGCATGAGTTAAAAGATATAACATATGAATTTATGATATGGTATATAGGCTCCCTATGTTCATCTTTCGCATGAACAATAATGCTGAATTTTTTTGCAAGATTTCACTCAATTTATCTAATGTATGCTATAATCATTCAATTCCGTCTAAGCGTAATGTAAGCAAAAATGAAACTGGTTCTCTGGCAGTTTATCCTTGCCTACCTCTGGTATGTTTGATTCCGCCTTCCTCAGAAGTGGTAAGAAAGCGACGCACTTTGGGAAAAGGAACAAATGACGACTGGAAGTGATACTGTGTGTATTCTTCACGATCATTGCGATTCGTAAAAATATATATTTACCCTTGAATATCTCACTTCTCAAAGCGTCAGCAAAGCTAAAACATGGAAAAAGCGGTTCGGAAGCGGGTATCGGTTTACCGCTTTATAATCTAAGGCGCCTCCTCTTTCACATTGATTTAAAACGACTTTCTCCCTGTTGAGAGGTATCTTTAGCACTAAAGAACATTTCTTCAAAATAATGAATGACAGATGTATAAAAATAGGCGGCGAGTATATGTATATGTAGGTCCACATTTGAAAAATGTTTCCTCTGAATAACCCCCATTTCTACGCATATCTAACTGACCAGACTGATTTTACTTTCTCCACAAATTTTGGTGAGGGTGACTTCGATATTTTTCACGCTACTTTGGAGGTCTTGTTTATGTGCAAGCATACATATTGCACAGTTTCAAGCTGAGAGGAACTAGGAGGAAGCGTTGAAATAGCTGTTGCTGAATTGCAGACAGAGTTTATTTCGCGAAACCCTTTTTCCATTATGACTTGATGCCACAACGTATAGTTACGGCTGCTTGCATAATGTAACTTTTTTTGCTAAGCGAGTGAATATAGCATACGCTTGCGCTTATTCCCTTTTGGTTTACTTTCTCAACAAACGAGCACCACCACCAGTCAGAGTGATCCAGAAAAGGAAACCAGCAAGCTGAGCTGAGAAGACTGAAAAGGTGAGTGGAAGTGGAATGGAAAATACGGGGAGGATGATGATATGGAACATGGGAAAGTGAAAGCCACACTTCGAAGCAATGCTCCTTTCTACTCCGATTCCAAGCTCACAGTCTCTGAACGACACAAGTTTTACCTTTCAGAGCTAAAGCTGAGAGAAAGTCTCTGGAAAAAGGGCATGCAGCTATAGCGAGCAGTTCACTCAGTAGTCGGTCGAGGAAAGCTGAGACGGAGCAATATGATGTTACTCTTCTTCTGTCAGTAGTTGGGGGAGCAGCTACACACACTCACCAACATCAGCAGCTTTTCGAGGAGTAAAGTGAGTGTAATAGCATTTACTCCTAAAGACACAAGTTCACTTGTTCCGCTTTACTAGCTTTTCGGTGAGTCGAAATGAGCATGGAATCTACTCCTTTTTGGGTTTGCGACTGGAGTGAAGATTGTCGGCGGTCTCTTTACACTCCTCCTTTGAGAAATATTCTTTAAAAGCATTCCTTCTCGGTTTTCATCAATAAAAAGGTACACGTAGCACGTGGATAAATCGGACCAAGAAATACGAGACAAAAATCTCGGAGGATGGAACATTTACCAAGTGTCTCTGTTCTATTCTAGAATTCCAATAGTTCCTCTTAATAAAATGATACTAAAACGTTTTACAAAGGAAGTGCACCCGTGTCGTGTGTCGTCTTTCGGTGAAACATTTCCCTCGTACCTAGCCGGATTTTCAAAAGGGCTCGTGTAAAACAGGAAAGTGGATATATTGTAGTGGATGCGTGAATGACGACAACTCAGAATGGTCTTCTTATTACAAAAGTAAGAAGACAGAAAATGGGACTCACACTAATTCCAAGAAACGTATAAAAGTATATATCTGTTTTGATGTTTTCCAATGGAAAAGTAGACTTCCAGTATTAAGCCCATTTTGAATCGTATGAATTTTCCCAGTGTAAAAAAGTGAGTGTAAATTCCAGTGAGTTCAAGTCAGTGGTTGGTGGTGCGTATTCTAGACAACTTTGGGATTCATTTTATTTTTGGGACTTATACTTTTGGACTCCTCATTTCAGAGCAAAAAAAAGTTTACTAATATCGCCTCATGAAAGTGAGAAATTAGAGAGTTTTCCCCGTCTACTCTGTCTCTTGCTTTTAGTTTCATTACAATCATCATTTCCTCCATGTCATTTCCCTGCGTGAACATCAAGAGGGGAAGAATAGGCAACCGGGCTTGTGTAAAACCAATTAAGCACGGCCTGCCAAAATCAGTTTGACATTTTCTCCCACTTTTTTTATTTTCTCTGAAAAAGGAACTTTTTCGTCCAGCTTTGCTCTTCCGCGAGTGAAAACGTGTAGCAGCTTTCGTAGCTCCGTTTTTTGTTGTGTAATATGTGTAGTAGTTTTGCAGGATCCATAATGAACAAAAAGGAGACTTTTGTTTTACGCAAAGACAAAAAACACTAGTTTTAATCGTGTACTAAAGTGAATGTGCATGTTAGAATGTGCGGAACTGTTTCAATGTGATTTTGAATTGGTCATTTGAGGCAATATACTAGAAAAAAGGACAGACCATTTCTGTCAACTTAAACGGAAGCTTTTTTTAGAAAGCTCAAACTCATTTCGTACGCTGATTTCACATTATTTTGTGGATGAGGATGGTTACATAAGTGCTGAGGTATGTTACATGAATATGCATTTCAAATGTTTTTGGTTTTTATTGTCATGTAGTATGCCTAACCCATTTTTTTCGGTTCATGTCACCGTAATGAAATTCCTGTACGTACTTACACGCGGACACACAGAGAGAAAGCCAATAATCCACCACCCGCCCGCATCTGACGCAGTAATTTATTCCCAAATCCCGTTTTTTAACGTTGCCCCAACGTCATCATATGTGTACAAAAAACAGGAGAACCCGCGTGAGCACAGCCTTGCATAAATCGCTCAAGCATTAAAAACAAAATTCATTTCTCCTCTGAGACAGCTGAATACAAATTAGAGAGCCTTTTGGGGAAAAAGTATTTTTCTTGCAGTGACTACGCTTTCACCATTTTTTGTGTGTGCTAGAGAGAGAGAGAGGGACGTGCATTTTAATGGAACAAGACGTTCGCGAGGAAAGCACAAGGATTTCATAATATATATACATGCTTTCCACTGATCGTTAAAATTTTAAAGGACTCAAAAGCTTCTCGAGATGCGTAAGAAAGATGGGCGAGTCGTGAGCTCCAAGAAAGATGGGCCAAGGCACGTATCCAAGTTTCTGGAACATGATAGCTTATTCTACAATTGAAGAGAGTAGAGGGCACAAAAGTGCTTTCTCTTTTGATGGAGTAAAATGTAAGCAGAGGGAAAAGGCCAATTATTTCTTTAGGTCAGAGCAGTCACATTTCATATTCAGCTGTTGTAATGCATGCGACCATGTTCGTACATATGCTAATAAGGTTTCCAATGTGGAACACACATACACTCCTCGGACAAAATAATGATGTTAAAATGTTACCGACAAAGGCACGATTTAAAAAAATGACATTTGAAATGATTCATATCAAACCAAAGGGTAGCGGCACGTGTAATATGAAAAGACGTTCTCGAGTGTACTTCAAAATAATGTCCTCAGGCCCTTGCTCACTTGTCATTACAAATAGTACTCCTAGAAAATGCGACTTGGAACTTGGAACGTGTATTACGGTGGACACCTTGTTGTGAAGAAATGTCATAAGTCTTCAAACGCCATTCATCACAGATGACGCTTCCAACTTAACAAGCTCGTATTTCACTTCCAATTATATTGTTAGTCTGCATGATGGTTGACAGTGCGCAATCTTACACAGATTCGTTAGCTTTGAAACAATAACAGCAGAGCACACACTTCCTGGTTTTCAACTCTAAATAGAACATGATCACGTTTTGTCTAGAGCTAAGTAGTGATATAAGGACCATAACGAAGAACGACTTTTAATGTAACTTCTCCCAAAGGGTTGATCAGAGGCTGTTCTGAGCACGCAATTTCTCACGCTTACAAGTGAAACTGGAGGAAAATTACTCGATGTTTAGATTGCCCCGCAGCTACAAGGATGAAAAAGAACAAGAGCGTGTGTAGGCCCTCGATGACAACGTGTTGGGTTCGCATTCGTATATATTGCTACTACTTACCTCTCAAACAAACTTTTGGTGTAGAATTTCTCTTTTTTGAAGTACTTTCAACCTACATTCGTTTGTGTTCCCCACACAAATGAGAGAGATACACGCACAAAGACAAAAAGTACAAATAAATGCATACATTCATATGCAAGCTACAACACACATGTGTCGTATGTGTTGTGTGTGGTGACAGAACCAGAAGCAATCTCATTACCATACTATTGTTATACGCCAGATTTTAATCAGCGTTCACAAACAAAGCAGCTATTTACTGCCGTAAAGCATACAATATAATCAAGTAGTGTGGTATTCGAGGAAATTTAATCATTTCATGTAATATACAAGGTATGTATATATGTGTCTTTGAGCACATCTCATACATAATGCACAAATGCACATGTTCATAATCATACGACACATATCTATAAGCTTTCACCAGGTACATTTAATTCATTTACTATGTCCACATCCACATATTTATATTTTCTGCTAATATCACACGAAATTCAATGGAATGGAATGATTTCTCTTGCTGAGCACAGGAAAACTTTTGATACAGCCTTGCTAGTTTGGTAAAAGAAAGTATTTGTAAAATTACACACTGAATTCTGCAACAGAATATATATTTCAAATGTCAGCATTGTGATGTGAGCGAAACCCATATGTGTATGTAAACGTATAAATACTTTCCATATGTCTTTTTGACAAATAATCGTTCCGGCGACTCATTGGTGCACGAAAGACTCCACACAACCGGAACGATTTCGATTTGGATGATGATACCAGACCAGAGCCAGGAGGCTTTTGTTTACAAAACTTTACAACCAAAAGCACATCACCATACAGATTTTAACGAAGTGTCAAGTCTTTCCACAAGGAATTTGCATATAAAATTGCAACATCACCTTCAAATATGCCTATGCAGAAAGAGAAGAGATTCAGCTTTCCCTGTATACCATACTGGAGGAATCATTATAAGTATAACATGTAAATGTAATTTGATACTTTTCTAAACAAGAGAAAATGTTTGAATAGAAAGTAGAAGAGTAGAGCGCTTCAGCTTCAGCACATTGCTCAATAACCGTGTCTTGTCTGAGGTACATATACAAAAGGGATGGCGGATAGAATGATTAAAATTCCTTCATACCATCCGATTTACGAGTCTTTTCACTTGAAAAGTCAAGGACGATCCAATTCAGGGAAAACTATACACCACCACATCGATACCTATATCCTCAGCTACGTAATATGACCGTAAAGGAGGTTCCCCTCAAGCAAACTAGCACTCACACACACACGATATTTTTTTTCTTATGACTTCAAGCGAAATAAAGGTTTAAATAGATTCATGCAAATTCTCTGAAACACATGCCCTTTGTTAGCTCCTAGTCCGTATGCCTTCCCTCTAGCATCATTTCATATAGTTCAATTAAATTTCAATAAAGGCAACCATCAGCTTTAGTCATCGAAGCTCCCTCAAAAACCATCAGATTTCATATTATAAAGACCACAAGCTCACATAGTCTTTTGTGAGATGTTGCAACGTGTCGATCGTAATTAATTAATAGCAAGTGTGATGACTGTGGAAATAGAATTTGGATAATAGGAGAGAATACATGCATATATTTACACTGACTTGACTGTCTTTATGACGCAAGAGCGATTGCATTACCAACATCTGCTCCACAGTCAGAGATCATTCAATTAGATGTTACATATACGGTGTATGTGGCATCTTATGTAACAATTCCCTTTCATTTTCTAAACCACCACAAGTGAACCATTCATAGGCGACATGTGCTTTTCACATCTTTTCCAGTTCAACCATGAATGCCCACATTGAACCACACAGTTTGGGGTGTATGTATACCACTTGAATTTGCGTTGTCAGTTGAGTAATTAACATTATGGATTGAGTTAATTAATGAAAGGAGGACATGCAGGAAGTGAGAAAGCTTCCATCTGAGAATGTGGTGGAAATTTGCCCTTTACATATATCCTCTCTACTTTAAGCTTTATACATATGAATTTTGATGAGTCCTCCTCTCTCGAGAACTACGAAGTTTCGACAATGTTGCGTACAAATAATGAAATCATAGGGGGATACGCATTTCAGTGTGATATATGAGTAATGAGTCGAGATTGTATGGAAAGACGGTTTACAATCACATCAAAATTAATAGCTCATGTCAAGTCATCAAATAATACTGTAAACGTGTAACTCAAACTCTCTTTCTCTCCCATCTCCCTTCTCCTCATGCATATATGCAAGGTTCAGCAAAATGCGGATGTGGTTGGTTTGCGTTGAGGTCTGAATCGTTATTACACAAAAAAGCCAAAGCTCTCTGTAACACAACTCAACAAAGAACTTTCTACTCTCTCTCTCTCTCTACTAGGTCTCAAGTTGAATGTAGGCACAAGGATTGATTAGAAATTAAACCACAACAGCACATAAGTGTATAGCATTGAGTCATTGAACAACATGAGCGAGTTCCTGTTTTTCCACCTCTTCGTTTGTTTACCCCCAACCCACACAATTAAAAATGCTCCATTCGGGAATACTCGAAATGGGAAGCCACTTGAAAGAGTTGTTTTCACGAGGAGTCTCTCTCTCTCTGTACCTAACTACTCCTTTTCACTGTATCTCTCAACTCTCATAAATATTGCATACTTGTAAACAACACAGTTTTCTTGCCTTGTAGCGAAAGACCAACAAGTGTAATTTATGAATGATAAATTTCCTGGAACTGATTAAAATTAAACGCTCTCCAGTCCGCCGGTACTGTACTACTCACAACAGCTACCTCCTCGTTGAGACATGGCCATTCATGATATGTTTTGAGGCAGAAGACTTTGTTCATCATTCAAATATGCTGACTATATGAATATGCTCTGCGTTTTCCATTGAAGTTCATATTTGTATTTTAAAGAGGCATCCAAACGTGCAAAGAATATTACGCAAAATACTTTCGCTTTCAAAGAAACGCTTCACAATCTGAAGCTAACCAGATACATGTTTATGTATTCCACAGGAATCTTGGTGGTTGAAAAATCTTAAAGCATGAAAAAAATGCTCAACAGATGGTTCCTTAGTTCTCCACTTTATTATTGTAGCAATATGAAATGAAGTAGCTGCATGTACACTCACTTTGTCTGAAGGGACAGGAAAAATGCTATCAAATGTTGACAAAACATGTCAATACTATTAGGAAGAAAAGACATGTTGTTAGTTCTGCACTTTGTACATTTTAGGATTGAATCATGTTGCGGACTATAGGAGGAAATACCATTATAATACATTTCTATAAATTCTATACATGAGCAACTATATCGAGTTTTGCTTTCTCAGCAAGAATTTCATCCAAAAAATGGTAAATAACTGTCAAGGGTCGTCCTTGCAGGATGTCATCTCATATAAGAGCCACATGTCCTCAAATATCTGTCCGTTACAGACGGCATCTAGTCATGCGAAATGCTTTCATGTCTCTCGAGTCACATAACATGCACACTTTCAAACTGAGGAAGTTTACAGAGCGAAAAAAGTGGAAGAGGAGAGAGAGAAAAAGCTAAAAGGACGACACATAAGGCTTTTGGGTACACAGGAAAACGGCTCTGACTCCGCAAAAGTAGCTTTCAATGTGCAGTGTGCAATAGTGAAAAGGCTGGGGATTGTATTGGTACGTGAGGTCGGATGCGCGGCTTACTATTTTAGAGTGTATCAACTAGAATATATATGCGAGCATAATAATATCCTATGTACACATACAGGAAGAATTTGTTTCGCTAACCCAAGTTATTTTTTCTCCATTTACGATGGAATTTATTTTGTTATGCTTCCATCTTACATTCCACCATGCCCCATTTGTATACTGGATGGAAAATGACTGTGGTAGTGTAGTGGTGGTGGTATGGAAAAGTGAAAGTGAGGTGAAAGTGGAAACTGTGTAGATTCCCCTCACCAGATGCACTAAAATCCATTGAACCAATTCTGTTTCATGTTAGACGTTGGGGAAACTACGCGAAGAGTGAGAGAAAGAGGAGACGAAGAGGAAGTCCGTATCAAAAGAGAGTTTTTCTCTCACACATTTTCTCTCTCTTTTTCTTATTGTCGATCGAGTGCACACAAACTAGCGTAATTCGTTAGTCAAAACGGGGGAAGAGTGAAAGATGATGATGATGACGAGATATATGTATATGTGTGCTCTTGTTGCGTCACTCAAAGTCACTCCGAGTCAGTCAAGGTATACAGTCTTTCAGAGAAGGAGAATTGAAAAGAATAGCCCTTGAATATATCCTCACTTCCCGATCCAAACTCTCTGTGAATGGTCGGAATTTGCACAATATTACAAAAACGGTTTCAGAGAGAATATAACACACTGCCTGTCTAAAGTTTTATAGAATGCTCATGTCTAGATTCGGAGTGGGAGGGAGAGGGCAAACTTTTTTTCAAGAATAAAATTCCGGTCTTGAACGTGATGTAGGTAGCTAAAGACTTGACTGACAAAATGGTATGGAGTATGTATCATCTATATTATTTACTTCTCTCCGAGCGACAAAAGTGATGGAACAGTTTCCCTTGCCAAGTAGACCTTGTGCTTTCCCCTTTCTTAGTCGAGTATATTTATATCCCCTTCAAATATGAAGAATTGATAGAGATATGTTGTTACCAATAGACGTGCGCTAGTCTGATTGTGTAACATTCTCATGTGGACGAGTGGAGGAGTACCTGCCAACGTTTACTTTCTCTCAACAAAAAAATCCTCTCGAAGGGGAACCACCAAGTATGAGAGAAAAAGAAAACTATTAGAATCGTTTAACATTCTTTTCCCTTCGTCAAACCTTTAACAACTTTATTACATGAGACGATTCCAACTGCCAACTGGGCTTGAGAAATCCACGTGTTCTCTCACGTTAACCGTGAATAACTCTACACTCTATATATACATACATATACATGCATCTTCAGCATCCAAATATTTTTACTTTCAGCTAAAAACAAATGCCATTTCTTGCGAAGAAACTATTCGTAACTTTGTGAACGTAATCGTTAGTTTTTGCTTCCTTGTCGGTACTTAGTCGAGTGCTACGTTAAAGGGAAGAAGAATTATTTATTGTCAGTTCATGCATATCGCATGATTACATCAATCTAAAACCCGTCTACAATCTCCAAGGCCATTCAGATTATAACAGTAAAAGTGCAAACTTGTCTTCTCTCTACGGGTAAACATCACGCAACAACAACAACAAAAAAGCAATTGTTCTTTTTTCTCTGAGAGAAAGTAAAGCCAAAAATCAACTGCTGGAGCTGTGGCACTGCCGCATTGCATAAAGGGATGCTCACTCTTAATATCCCTACACGTATACAGCCCATATCAGCCTTTTGGATAATGTAATATTGTAAACAAAACACATACTCCTCTCACCAGACACTACGAACGACGACTTTGGAGAGACGGAGAAAGGCTCAATAATGGTATTTTTATAAAGATGTCTAGCTCAATTCTCTTCTCAAGAGTAGACTCAGTTTAGTAGTCTTTTCTTTCTCTATTCTGTATCCAAAACTTCCTTCCCCTTTTCTCCACGCGCTTTCTTTCAAATTCATAGATAGATGTTTCGTTCCTCCCAAAACATGCCTTGTCGGTTCGTATAAAATTTTCAGGTATACATAAAACACATAAATTTATTTTGATGGTGACCTTTAGTGTATCCATAACCTTCTCTCACAGATAAGCTATCTTACTCGCTTTTATGATTCTAGAGGGAAAGTAGAAAAAAATGCAAAAAGTACGATTATACGTAATGCCACAAAAAGCTCTTATGATTTGTAAAACAAAAAGATAAAAAGAAGAATGTGGGCTGCATCACATCCACACATTCTCCACAGGCTGAAAGTAAAAACAATAATAAACATAGAAATGGGAATTGCAGGGATGTGTACTTACATAATAACACGCTGACAGAAGTACGGGAGACGTCAGTCTATAGATACTAGAGTGAGATAAACTACCTTTTTACAACTATATCTTCTGCGCTTGAAACGTTCTTTTAGATGACTTTATACGATTCATGTTGTGTTTGAACATGAAAATGTAATAATGTGTTTTTGTACCTTTCATCGGACCACACTCCTTTTTTTCTTGGCAATGCTACGACTGGTGAATCATAGACACAAACAAAAAATACGCGGAACTCAACAAACAAAATTTTAAGGGTTAAGGATGCTCCGGTTCGGAGTGCATTATAGATTGCAAACGAGGATTTGTTGTGTGGGAAGAAGGAAGTAACTTTACCTCAAAACTAGTACATATATAACATTATGCGAACATGTATGAGTAAAAGCACACAACTCGTATTACCCCAAAGTTGAGCAAAAAAGAAAGCTGGAGAAAATGTAGTAAAATTCCTACTTTCTCCTTTTTGGAGAGACACATAATATTTGGTTCTCGACGTGCGTAGATTTGTGTTTTTACTCGTGACGGTAAAAGTTGATGGCTTAAAGTCCACTTCTGTTTGATCTTGACATAGTGGGGGTAGCGAGTGGTTTAAAAAATTTTTTTGTACATATGAATACATACATGTGTAATATGATGATATATTCAAGGAAATAGTCCGTGTAACCGTGTTATACTAACAGAAAATGTGATACATGAGCAAACATTATAAATGATGTAAGTCAAATATTTTGTTAAGGGACGAGCTTTCCCTTCCTTCGCTCGTTGCGTCGTACAGTCCGTAATTTGTACACAACCGTAAACACTGAGATTCATGCTTCACATCATCTCTAGTCTAGTCTGATTTGTATGGACTTTTCAACCAACGATGACTGACTTTTTCACTAGTCTGTTTTCTCTCTCAGAACTTGTATGAACACACGTTAGATATATTAGTGCTACAGCGGTTTTTTAGTCTGTCGACCGACCCATGAAATAACGAGGAACTTGAGTTTGAAAGAGACGGACATGGGAGAAGTAAAAAAGTGGGAAATAAACTTTGAGCGAAGTGCCTCATGCAGAAACTATTTAGCTCTCTGTCTCTCTCTCTCTCTCTGGTGTTTTGCTGCCAACCTCGTAAAGTTTTTTTAGTGTCCCTTTTTATTATTCTTATTCAACCACTCGGATCAACGCTGGGAAAGTGGGACGCATTGGAGACTAATGTGCATACCTAAGAATTTTATGATTAGGTGCTCCACACACGACTGAAGCTGAAACTTAACTTTTCAGAGGAAATGATGGACTCATAGATATGTATCTCGTTTGAGCAGGCAAGGTTCGTGGATGAGTGTAACAGGGCTATATAAAATGGAAAACCCACTTCATATCTTAATTTGCTCAAGAGTGTGATAATTGCCGTACAAAATGTTGCACCCCGAATATTTATCTTAATATATTCAGATGTTTCTCAAAGCAGCTAACCACATTTGCTAGTCTTCATATAACGGCACAAAATATTTTTAAATACTCTCAAGCGAAAATAATGAGTGAGTGAATTGGGAATGACTGGGAGGAAAGGAAAAGTTGAGCGAGGAAGTTTTGGGAACTTTATTAAATTTTAATAAGCAAAAAACATTTACATAGGTTTGTGACGACTGAGTGTGTGTATATATATACTGCACCGGATATGGCGTATTCATAGCACGAGAGAAAGTTTGGAGTGGAGAAAGTGTTTTAGTGGCACAATGAAATAGAGTACATGTGGGTCCTTTTTGGTAAATTTTCAACAATATTATATGCAGAGAGAGAGAGAGGGGGAGAGAGAGATCGCACATTTGCATCTTTGAAGTGGGACTTGGAGTTATAGTTTACGCAACATGAATAAAAAGTTGGCTCGCAAGAGGAAATGAAGTGTAGTCGCAGTTCCGTCGAAGCTGATATGACACACAGCTTTCACCAGGTGAAAACTTATAAGTCATAAACCCATGTGATAGTTTACGGTGCTCGTTAAACACACGTAAAATTCAATATGACTAGCTTTGACATTCGAAAAATGTGTTATCTAACGCCACATGGTACTTGGTATTTTTTCGTTTGGATCTCTTGAATGCTATTTTCATTTTACTTTGAGAGAGGAAGTAACTAGTTAATTCACTTTGTGCTGCTTACGAAATGAAACATGACATACATAATATGAATGAAATAACTTCATCAACTGAAAAGGAGGAAATTAAGTATGAGCTTCAGGCACATATTCTATTACATCAATTACATGTGCTGAAGGCCGAAATACTGTGAGTTCAAAAGACGGCCTTGGGTATTGAATTCTCGCCCTACGCGAAGACATATACGGCATACGAATGGAGTATATTTAAAGCATTTTGGAGGTGGAGTTTTTTCCCCTTCAACTTATTAGGATTGTAACATTGACAAAATGACAATCATAATTTAATTATTAAAAGATCAAAAGTTTCCCCATTTTGTCATTCGTAACTTCTGGGAGAAAAGTCAAGGTACTCTACAACATAATTATAGTAAAACGCCATGCTGCTCTCACTCTAATCATCATTATGAATGAAAACGTTGACTTGTGAAGGGAGTTAGTCGGAGTCGGAAAGTATAATAATATGTCTCTGGAATAATTCAAAAGTCCTTGTGTAATCCTTTTTACTAGGCCTCTTTCTCTCGCTCTCTCGGTGTACACATGACTGGTTGATTAATGACAGAATGCATTCACAAAAGGTTGAGGAGAAAGCGTGCGAGTCAAGATATATTTTGCTTTTTCTTGCTAAAAATACTACACTGTGCCTGCACACTTACAGACTTGTTACTTACTTTCCACTTCATTCTTTTCCCACTGACGCTATTTTTCTCAAAAAAGAAAATGATACCTTGGAAAAATGTATGTGGAAAATGTAAGAGTAAAAGTTGAGGCATTCTCAAAAAGCACAGCAATCTTTCTATTTTCCCTAGCCACTTTGAAAATTTATTGGAGTCTACCTATTGGCCACTTAATCATTCACCGTTTGGAGGAGAAAGTTCTTTTACGAGAAAGCACAGCAGCTACTTTGTACGTAAACCACATGCCACAGTCATTCTTCTTAAAAGCTGCATTTTTGAGAATCATTCAAGTCTGTTCCAATGCCAAGCATTATTATGCGTTACACTTAAATATTTCCTTGATAAATATCAACCTTACGTACGATACATACATAAAGCCTTCTTATGCAAGCCATTTGCAGTTTTCCCCTCTCTCTCATGTTTTCGCATTTTGATGTCAAGTGAAGGAAACTTACTAATCAGACATTCTTTTTTTGTATATGTTTCAGCCTCGTCTACCGTTGTCTAACCTTCCTTCTCCGTGGGGGATGAGCAGGAACGAATGAAACATTAAAGAAGCAGAATACCAGTCGCGAAGAAGAAAGGAAGGTGTGCAACTTGTGTGTGTATGTATGTAATGTTCCAACTTTCTAGCAGACGGTCATCATCGTAGCGAAAACTGGTCATTTTTATATGACAGAATGAAGAAAGCGACAAGACACCTTTTTCTTTATGATGTTCACGTAGTAGTTCCATTCCAATATCGTCCTTAATTTACTCAACTTTTTCTCCTCTCGTGTGACACAACTCTCCAATTTGACATTTACTACGTGCCCAGTTGGCTCTGATGACAAATTATTAGCTCTCAGAAACAAGTGTCACTTTCAAATATAAATATCTCACAGCACAATAGCTCGCGTATGGTTCTACCTGCCTATCCATCACCCATTTGGTGCAAAGTATAACTTTATTATACGAGAAACTAGAAGCATGAACTTCATTACAAAGTAGTACGGTTGAGGAAGCAAAAAGTTATCTCCTTTCTCCTTTCAGAGTTGCAGTGCGAAGGCCGTAGTGTGTGGTGTGCGTGGGTATATGTCGTTATCTCAGTTCAGAATGTGCTAATCCACACTGGACTTTTTTTGTACCTTGAACGGTGCTAGATTTGCTTCAAAAAAGTATTTGCGACGTCCTTCAGAAATGCTTCTTCCTTTTCGGCGTGTGATGAGAAGTGAAATAAAAATAGTAAATACTTGCGCGCGAGTACATGACCAACATGTGATTCTCATCCTTGATCTAATAATAAAGCTAGTCGAAAAACATGACTAGAATCACGAGCCGCACTTACTGGCTAACAAGCCATTCACCCAGATCCTGTTCCCAATTGTTTGCAACGATATTTGGAACAGGTTGAGTGAAAACTAAAAAAAATCGTATATCTGTCCCTTGAGAGAAGAGAAGAAAAAGTTGGAAAAAATGAACCATCACGGCTGGTTGTTATCGATCTCCCTTGTCCTACTGTGGCTGCTATGTCAAAGCAGAAGTGGGATTGCTGGTATTGGTATTGGTGGCGGAGAAGTAGTGAAGAGGAGCGGAAGTGAAAGTCCACTCTCAGTGAAAGTACCTACACCTACGACACCCTTATCCACCAGTGAATCTCCTTCTGCTACAGCAACTGCTACCACCACCACTATCAGCATTAGTACTCCTACTCCCACGACTTCTTCTTCTGCCACTGAAAATGGCACACAAAGTGAGGCGAAACTTTACCCACAAAATACAAGTACAAAGCCATCATTCCACACGAGAGGAAGTGGACTGAAAAATGACAATGACGGGGTTACTACCACCACCAAAGCTTCACTATCAACTCAGCCATCAACTTCGCCATTTACTTCTGCTGCTCCGTCGACGACGAGCATTCGTCACTTGGATTTTGCAACTTCAACAAAACCCAAACAACAACAACAACAGCAACATTTACAGAGGTCAAAACTATGGGCTCCGCATAGCACTATTTCTGCGGAAGTTCTCAAAGATGATGATGTGGGCATAAACTCGACGGAAAATCACTACCTCTCCGATGGGGATACGGGGAGTAGTGCTCCCACCAGTAGTTCTAGTACCAGCAACTCCAGTCATAAAACTAATACAAATATTCCAAGCGAAAAAGTTGTCCAGCAGCAGCAGCAGACAAGGAGTATTAGAAGTATTAGACTGATTGCTAATAATAACAGTTCGAGCGCAAATTCAGCTTCCAGCCCCACTTCGCCGCAAAGTCAACAGGCAATGAGTGGGAGTGTGGGTGTGGGGGACACAAATCCAAATATGATTTCAGAGGGAGCCCCTAACACTCATGATGCTATTGTGTTCCGAGTAAATAACAATAAGTTTCCTGTCATATCCTCAATAAGACATTACAGATCTAGGAAAAGTTTTTCGAGAACTCGTAAAAGTACAAATTCAAATAATGGTAATAGCGTCGCTAGTAGTAGTGGTGGTGGTGGTGCAAACAGTGATTTCACCGTCAGTCCAGCAATCACCACCAATCTCATCCAGTTTACTGGAAAAAGCGGCGTTTCCCATCATCCTTCCTTCACTCCAACTCCCGCTTTCACAACTTTACACAAAGTGACACAAAACCCGAAAACTTTCTCCTCTTCCAGCTTGAGCTTTCCTCGGCAATACATGGGAGACGACGATGATGATGATGGGGAAAGCGAAGACAAGCGGAGTAGGAAGGGAAAAAAGAACGGAGGACTCGACCAAGACCCAGATATATATGATATGTTAGGAGATGAGCCACCTAAGCACCCCTCAACTCCAGATAACTACGAGGAAGCGGATGAGAACGGAGAAGAAGAAGAAACTCAGCCGCCGCACTACTATTACGGGCGAGTGGCTACAAGAAAAATGCTGGAAAAGAAGACTCCTGGAAACTTCCGCACAGAGCAGATAGGGAGTAGCTCAAGTGAACATTTTGGGAGAGTAATAGATAATCCTGTACTAGATAAAGGGGAAGAAGGACATGCTATTAGGAGCAATGAGGGCGAAAAACGCGGTTACTTATCCGCAGCTGACACGACTGCTGCTGCTGGTGGTGGTGTCCGTTATGAAAACTCATATTTTATGCCAAAAGACGTTGCATCCTCATCATCCGTGAAAGCTGGTGGTGGTGGTGGTGGAGGCGTCGACGACGCCAGAGGGAACAGGAAGAGGCTGACTGGGTCAACTAGTCGAAATAATGATAACACTGCTCCGCAACACCATTTCGGCTCCGAAGAGGAAAAAAATAGCACCATATTGCAGCGAATTAATAAAACGTTCTTGTCTCGCTCAAAGTCGTTGCAGCAACAGCAGCAGCCACATCAGCAAAACCAAAACCAGTTGGAACCAGTCTGGCTGGGAAACAAACGTCCATATTTAAATCAGGCCGTTCTCTGGTCCACTGAAAGCAACTCTCAAGCCCACAACTATCATGATTATGAGGCCGAAGCGGCGGACGATGAAAGTGGGAGGATGAGCTCCAGCAGCTCAAGTGGTAATCGTAACGTTAAAGGTGCATCAATAAGATTGCCAAGTGACTCCTCCAGAGTCAACAGCTTCTCCCAATCCTCCTCCACGTCGAGTACAACTATTAACACTTCGCATAACCATCGGAGCCCATCGAACACTCCGTCTTTCCTCCCGAGTCGAGACAAGTTGAAAGGCTCTCTTAATGATAGTGATTATGCGATTGCGGAGAGTGGGAAATCCCATTCATTAGAAGCACTTCCATCTCATCCTAATGAAAGGAATGTTGACGGCGTTGGGAGAAAGCGACAAAGAAACCGCACAGGCCAGTCGCAACGGCAAAAGGAGCGGAAAAAGTCGAGAGGAACTGGGCGGCCTGCGTTATCGGCGGCGGTTGCGCCTAATGATGCAGAAAAGGAGACGGGAGGAAGCGGGTCAGAGGGAGAAGCAAATTATTTCCATACGTCCCAAGGTAAGAAAAGAAATACACTTTAGACATATAACCACTATTTATCTTTGAATAATAATAATAGCGGAAGAATGCATTATGGTATGCAAGGCAGAGCTATTTATTTGTATTTTGGGAAATATTGTGAGAGCCGCAACGCGTTAGCATGAGGAATGTGACGTAAAATGCTTGCGGTCAGTAATTCATGGTCTCTAAAATTTCTCTGGAGAATAATTCAAACTGTCGACTTTCACGAAAACGTATTAAATAACAGAGTTGAAAAAGTGAAAGCCAGAGGTTATTATATACTTTTGGTTCTCCTTTTTGCTCTCTTGCTTCACAATAATGCTTCTCTTTTCTCTCTACGTTGTTCTACCCGTCGGCATAAAATGCTCAATAAACAGTAACAAAACACGCGAGTAATACGATTTTATCATCCTCTCTATTTCCAGACTCTGGCGAGTCCCTAGCGTCCCCCGTAAATACGCAGGACGAAACTAAAGGTGGGAGAGGAATGAGTAGTAAATCCAATTATCAACACAATTCCAACGCTTTTCAAGCAGCCAGCGGAGGTGACGAACATCCATCTACGCGAGGAGGGACGAGGAAACCTCATGTAAACTTTCGAGAATCAGCTTTCTCCTCCTCGAGTGATGCCATCAGTGATGGTGGCCATACCAGCTGGAGAAAGCAGATGGATGAGCGCTCCGGTGAGAAAAGCATTATCAATGAAAGGAAAGCTAAAAAAGCTAGCAGTGGTGGTGGTGTCGACGACGACAAAGTGAATGGTGATAGAGACACTCGTGTAGAAGAGTACTTTCCACGAGTGGAAACTTTTGCAGACTCAAAGGACAGCTCAAATGACAACTTGTTTAATGAGTATAGGCCCCTCGGGCCAGAGTACTACAGCGGCACGAATCTAATCTCGGATGATGGTGAGGACGGTGATGGTGGTGGAGGAAATCTCCTCCTCGACGATGGCGAAAGTGCATCTCTCCTCTCAGATTCCGATATTGCCTCAGTCATATCGCCCACTTCATCCCGAAATAAGCCGGATATCGATATTGTGACAAGATTCCTCAACATCGTCGAGTCTCAGCATCTCCTCGGCGAGAACTGTACGGCGGGCACGGACTTCAACCTTGGGGAAGGAGTTGTAGACCGCTACGCTCAGGAGCGGTTCCGTCTTGAAGCCGAGTTCGCTGTCAACCGGGCGAACATGTTGACTCGCATGTGGAAATATGTGAACCCAACCGTGCTTGAGAACGAGTACTTGCTTCATGCCATGGTCATGTCAATGGTGGAATTTGATGATGACATTTTTGCTGCTGGAAACTGCTACGATCAACTCCAGTACAAGAACTACACCTTGTTCTGTCCCTTTGCTTTCCGATACGACGGCGGGACCGTGCTCGTCAAAGACCTCAGTCTCGAGTATCATTACTTGGGGAACAGCTCTGAGTGGTTCTTTATTGCCAGAAAGAATGCTGAGAAGATTGTTCAAGCGTATAACCAGTTCAATAGAGGTAAGTTGAGCGGAGAGCGCTGCCATTATTTTCTCCTTCCCTTTCGTCGTTGATTTAACGTTGTTGCTAAATTCATGTTTTACCCAGTAGCTTTTTATGTACATTATACATACGTAAGCGATTTTACATTGACCTTATATTCGCCACATCACAAAAGAATTTTACAAATAACTGAACCTTATAAGCTGTATTGACGCACCACTGACTCCTTTTTCCTTGCACAACTCCTTTTCATGCGGTTTGTCTAGACACGATTCACACTGGAGGAGGAGGGGAAATGTGACGCTCGCTTCCGTTTAACTTGACATTTTTACAAATTATAATAATCAAACAGAAAATACACAACATTTTCCACACAAGTCGGGAAGTTTGGGTTTGGGGAGAAAACATTTTCAAAATATTATGCTCCTTTCGGAAGCAAATTGGTCTTGTACACAAAAATCCCTTTCAACTTCAACTCGTATTCTTAAGAAGCTAGTGTAGCTTGTTATTTTCTCTCTTTATAAAAAAAATCTAATAAAATCATAAAAACATTTACTACATCTTACTGCTTTTCACTTCTCTGTGATTACTTCGAATTTCAACTTTTCCATATTGGATAATAATCTTCTTCTGAGTGATTCCTAATGAATCGAACACTCATAAAAGGCGAGATGGCTTCGTCATTATAAGCCATAAGCTTTCCTTCACAAATACAATGATAATGAAATGTCCTAGTATAATTTGCGTATATTGAAAACTTTTCTTTGGTAATATAAAACACTTCTCCTTCAAATCTTGGTTTCGAGAAGTAAGTATATGAAAAGCATACATTTTCTTTCCTTCCTTCTTCCACGGATTAGAGTGTCTGCCTATAAATAGAATTCATTTTGTTGTTATAAAAGCAAACAAAAGCTACTTCTCCTTCCCTCCTCACTGGAATATTAGTTTGGTGGTGTAAGTAAAAGTAGGACAATCTTGCATTTTACCAGCAGAGCCATCACCAATATCATCAGCATCACCATCATGATTTTCATAAGTCCTCGAAACAATCTAATTTCCTCCTTTTGTTCCTTTCGCATCTCTGAAGACAAGAGAGGGAGAACGACTTGTTCTGTTACTGAAATATTTACGAGAAGGGAAACAGCGCCTTGTTACTACTAACATCTAATGCCAGGCATTAAGTTAGAAATCCTGTAACAGAGTGGAAGAAGCGTAGGAAGGAAGGAAAATAGGCAATTCACTAGAAAACTCTGAGGAAGCCAGCAAAGCGAACGTATATTTACAAGTTCGTTCGGCTTATATGATCTCGCACTTTCTCTTCCTCTGTTTTTCGTTCTGACGAGAGAATTGGGAAAAAATACTGGGCAAAATGATGGGGAAGGACCACTCTCGCTCAATGATTGCTTCTATTATGTTTCTTACGATTGCTGAGACAAGTGATAGCAATGATGATTATGACTATCATTAGTATCAAAAGCATTGCTACAAAACTGACAGTCATTAGACATTTCCTCGTTGAGTACGAGATCCTGTGTGGTAAATGAGCAAAGGAGATATATTGCAGGCGTTTATAATTTTCCTAGCTGCCATTCCGAAAACAACACGAACTGGGAAATATCATTAGTTCTTGAATCACCCGAAGTTTAGCCCACATTCGTGAAACTCAAGGATGAAAATACAACCACCACCACCATATCCTTTTTCATCTTGTGCATTTGAGTGTATTTATGTACGTAGCTTGCAGCATACTTTCTCTCTAAATTGGTGGAAACATCAACAAGCTTTCTTTTGAGTGGGGCTGGGACAGCAAGGTACCTTTCGTAGAATGCAAAAGGATATACTTCGTTTGATTTAGCTTTTCACATGAGTTTTCATGTGTATGCATCAATTACGGTTTGAGCACTACGCGTGGTCAGATCAAATGACATTGAATGAATGCATCTCGCGTAGGAAGAATGCACTGCAGCAGCATTAACCTATCACGTCAGCATGAGCTCGGCTTTATCAAAGGAACCGACCAGATAGGATTCACTTGTGGTTACAATTTCCAACGGCACAAGGTCTCCGTTGGGTAACGTAAATCGATGCTGCAAAAAATATATTTGTGAGTTAGGAGGAGCTACCGGGCTCTTGGGTTGTTTTTCATTCATTCACAACATTATACTTATGGTACCAATGAGAGCCACGTTGTTCCCCATTTCTGCAGGGCTTGTCACTTCAGCAAATTTTAGTGGAATTTCTTCTTTTATCTCCTCAAATATGTTCTTGGAAAGATAATTTGCATTTTAGAGAAAGAAATGCTGATTATTATACAACCGCAGCCTGAAGCTGAAATGATATGGTGCTCCAGTGTTTCCTTCATGGAGAAATTCCTGGATGACGTGGGCTCTTTCGGGAAGGGAAGGATTGTTGAAAAAATATATGGAAAAACTGGATGCACATCTTGAACGAATAATGAATAAAGATTCCAGGAAAAATATCAATTCAGCTCTGCATCCTCCTTTTCGTCCGGAGCCATTCAGTTCACCGGCTCCATACTCTACATGCTTTTACTTGAAATCTAATCCTATTCAGTATCATGTACATTTTATACGGACGGAGCTACCTAAACTGTCTGACTTCTTATATATTAGCGACATATATCAGCATCATATCTTCAAACGAGCCTCGAGCTTTCTCTCATATCATTGTCATCGACGTCAACTCTGATAGGATTTTATACTGTTTCCTTGATGTATCCCTGTAATAATGATTACCATCATCATCCTATTTATTTCAGGATGCCGTGTATGTACTCGCTCGACACACAGCAACATCCATGATTCAGTATTATACAAACGTATCACATCCGAAAGTAATGGATGTCTGTGTGATTTGAAACCGAAGCAAGATGACATGGCAAGAACAGAATGAGCACGAAAGGATCTATTAAAGTAGGCTAAGGAAAAAGGCTCAATATATGAATCGCAAATTCTCTGGGGATGCTGGATGCGTGTCTTCCAGATAACGTGTCCTCATCGTCGTCCCTACACATCCTTGAAATGCACGAGTAACGACAAGAATGCCGAAAGTATGATCTGTTGTTGAAACTAGTTTCGGTACGAAGCATACTCCTGCAAAAATTCATGAGAACAACAGGCTCTCCGTTACGCTGGAATGAGTCTGAAATATGAAAAACGGGTTCCGAATTTTAGGAAATGGAAAATCGTTAAATTCAATTTTCTAGCATTTTTTCGTAAGCTTCACCAAAGCTCCTGCATTACAAAATATGAGTCAAGCTTAAGCAAGTTTAACTATGAAGTACAAATACAGTATACAAATATATACTTTGTTACAGAAGCACCGAGCAAACACATTCTTATTTTTGGAACGTGTGGTGTGATAATTCCTTGCGTTACAAGCTCAAGAAAACATATCCATTATCAGCTCTTGTGCGGTTCTACCCGTGACCTTGATCCTGTTACATTTTCAGAACCATCTATAAAGACCCTTAGCCGTAGCGTAGCCAATCATACTTTATCAAATAGGGTATAGAGAGATAGATCATAGTAGATTATATCCTTTTACGGAGAATCTTCTGAATGGCTTAATAGGCAACGTCGTCATTCGTGTGGGAACTTGCCATATAATTTCAGCAGAAGCTTCAGTTACCTGTCCAATGTACGGTATTTAGAAACGAACAGAATCTGCCGAACGAGTAAAACGACTCTGGGAAAATGGGAAGTTGGGTCATTCACCATCACCACAGACTCGTGTAGGCACACAAAATACACACTGGGAAAAGGAAATGTGAACTATGGAGGAGAGGAAACGAGCACGTGAACCTGAGACCGGAGCTGATAAATGCATTGCGAAGTACAAGGCTCGCATAAAACACGTATCCAATGATGCGCACACATTGACAATGGAGATAGGCATGGTACGATAACATATTCTATGAGGCGAAAGGAAAAGCTCAATCATCTTTCTTTTCTGTGTCTCATGAAGTGTAAATTCTCCTTTCTCCAAAAACGAATCAGCTCAACACAGTATTTATATATTCTAAGCATGCATAACATACATGATGAAGTTGAATATTTCCTCGATCGAACCAATATCCTTGTATTCGTTTTCCACTACATCGACAACCATCTTTTTAGCTTTCACTTTCCTCCCAAGAAATTAGTTTGGAAGGAATGAACTCGTGTGAATAGTTACTCATATTATGTCTACGGTGACAGATACTTGAACATTATACTCAGTACGCGTACATCGGATCTAATCTTCACTGAAGAGTACTCGCTGTGAGATGATGTTATGTCATCATCGACATCATCAACATCTGCCTTACTGCAAACTCAACATCTTTATGTAGGTGGCAGGCATGCCACCATTCCCGTCACCAACCAAAGTGTGTGTGTGAGAGAGAGAGATCCTTTTACAAAGAGACGCGAGAATGAAATTTTTATGATGCGAGGGCTTCCTTTGTTCTCCTCTACTTCTTGTAAAATGGAGCCGAGAAAATCTTATTGCCAGTGTAAGTAACAAAATCGGAAGTGTCAGCATCAAACCAAGAATCGTATTCGATGAAGCTCTCATCGTTCCTTGGTGTCGACATCCAGCCTCTCCAACTCCGATATTTATCGACCTTTTTCCTTTTCCATTTCCTATGGCGTCGTCCTACTTATAAGCTTCTTTTTCCCTGCTGGAGGCGGATCAAAAAATATAAGATGCAAACAGGATTTTGAAACTAGTGTACGAGAAGTTGAGTTTTTTTCTGTAGAAAATATGTGTAAAAAGCTACCCACGCGCGGAAGAGAAAAGTTCAACTCTTTCCTTACCAGAACTTGTCAGTCAGCCACTGTATTATTGACTGTGTGATAGTTGTACTCATCATATTAATTGTTTGCTTTTGTGCTCTGACATTTAAGGGATTTAGATGAGTCAGCAGAGAAATCATTAAGGTTAAACAATAGGGATTACTACAGGATAAAGCTGAATTTTTAATGAACCGCGCTGTTTTCCATTGCTTTCCAGAGAACGCCCTCGGTTCCTTGTTCTATTTTCAGGAGGAAGTCATCAGTGTGTCAGGCAGAAAGACTGTCTTCATAATTTATGATAAGTCTTTGTGTCTAGACATTCCTTCCTTTTTAAGCGGACTCTCTTGACACGCATATTATAAGGCGTATAAGTGTAAGAAAATAGGAGGCACAGAGTTTCCTCTGGTGGGCTTTTGTGTGCCTAAAATATTGAACGAAAATTCATGACTAATGATGTCAAACCTAAAAACGAGTTAGACAGACTGTTGGGAAGAATCACCAACACGCTCGTCATGATGAACCTGCCGACGACCACGTAATGCTTTACCTCTAATGTAACCCCATTTCCCTCAAAAATACTTAAGCCCAGGCTTCACCTCAAGGCGTTTCTCTCTCTCTCTCTCAACTCTCCTCTTAACATTGGAATGGAGGGGAATCTCTCTCTCCTTCTTCAAGGTCTCGGAAACGACTTTACTTCTTGCTCCACTGTCAGGTCCCGTTGAGTTTTCCTAGGCTGAGGTACATACCTAAGTTCGCTTGTGAATTCAATATATAAAATATATATACTACCAAGACCACTCACTTCACCACCTCCACGCTACTGACAGCTATTAAACATAGCACGGGGATAACATATTATTGAGATCAGCAGGTTACATTTGAGCAAACGCAGGGAAAGACAAGGGGGATGAATGAGGTCTACTTCTCTCTCGTATGGGATTTTGATACAAATGTGAAATGTTACGCCATGTATTCCACTTAATCCTTCTGTCTTGAGTGAAAACAGCAAAAAAATATATAAAGATCTAGGATCTTTTTTCAAACAACCTACATTCTCCTTTTTACCCATTCCAGTTGAAGTTGAGTTGAACACAAGGCTATTGACAGAGGAATTTAAGGCCCCTTTTCTAGTCTCCAGATATACAATATAAAAATGGAGTGTAGTAATTGAGAGAATAAGGGAGTGTGGCGTTGGTGGCGTACAGAGAGAGTGAAAGTATATCAGAGTCGAGATGGTTCTTTCACTAGATTTCGTTCAACATCTGTTGACAGCTCTACAGAGAAGCAGCATAGAGCAAGCAAGCCTAGTGATTTCGGAAGTTCCATTGAACGAAGAAACCATATCACATGTACAAACTTATGCTAGAGGATCGAGTATGTATGTTGTGCATGCACACTTAGCAAAAAAGTATATATAGTGTGGAGAAAGTGGGAGAAAGAAGACAAGTGTAATGAATGTGAAACGAATACAGTTTTTAGATAGGAGAAGAAAAGTGGAAATGGGAAGTATGAAGCTAGGAGCGCGCACTACTGTAAGATTTACTTTCTCCCTTTTTCTCCTCTCACATTTCCTTCCGTTCATTGCTTTTTTCTTAAAGACGAAAAGGAAATCCACTTCCCATCAAAAGTCTCTCTATGAATTGAGCTGCAAAAGAAGGAGATATGTCTGTATATATTGCACATTTGCTACGAGTTATATGTTGGATGTATGTACACTCATCGTTTTATTTCAGAAGAAGTGAAGTTCACAAAACGTCTAAGTGTGTGTATGTTAGACAAAGTGTAAGACAAGTCTAAATAAAAGATACATTGAGAGTTGAGATGAAAATAAAGGTAGATTCCATCGGAGCTTACTTTGCTTCATCGGATGTTGTGCAGCTTTTCTCTCTGGTGTGGGGAGAGTGTGTGGTGACGAGTGTGTTTCTCACACATTCAGGGGAACAAGTGTAAAAGCACTTTTCTCTATGAAAGGAGATCAATCTCGTAGTGCGTGAAATCCCTTTTTAAAGGCATTTAATACCTCAAACTACTTGCACACATCCATACACCATTCTCTTCCTTATGTTTTCTCTCTCCCTTTAGTTGGGTTGCTCCTGTTGGGATTGTGTATTTTATTGGAGTGCGATGAAATTGTGATGGAGGTTATGGGGGAAAGCAGACGTATTCGTTCAGGAAAGATTTTCTCTCCTGTAATCATAATCATAGATTGCATTATGCTGGTTTGGGTAGCTAGTCAGTTATGAATTCCCTACTTTTGTGCACCGAATTTGGCAAATTCTACTTTGGGAGGATTTTGTGTCTAAGTATATGCCTCATGTTTTACAAAATCAAAATATACTTCAACAAGACTCAGTTTCCGCATTTTAAGCCAAAGTATAGTTTTCATCACTATGTTTTTGTAAAGAAAAATCTAGTTTTTCTGTCAAATGCTCTTAAATTCTTCTTCCCATCAATTTTCAATTCTCTGAATTGGATTACAAAGTAGAATTAGAGATGAAACTCTTTGAGCTGCGCAAGCTGAGATTACTTGGAATTTGGAGAAAACATTTATCTAATTCAAGCTCGTTCCATTTTTTTATAAAATGAGCTCCCTCCAATTTCGCACTTAAACTCTACCTATATAAGTTAATCGCATATCGAATGAAAACGAACAATACGGTTGTACTTGCGACGTATATAATTCTTTGTTAATTGCCAATCTGTATTCTCACCCCCAGAATAATGTAGCATACTTCACAAAAAAGGTGTCAAAAGTATAACTCTTACCCATATATGAAGTACTTACATAAAATGGCAGACATACTAAAATTGCACTTGATAATGTGAACATGGTAATTTAGCACATATAAATATTTAGCTTATGAAATTAAGCATTTTAGTCGTGCTTAGATTTTCGTCTTTGAAAAACATCAGCTATGCATTTAGTGCCATTTGACGATGAATACAACTCAAAATTATCCTAATGCTATATATTACGTATTCATTTCATATTTGGGATTAAAATGAAAACATTAGTATAAAAGGTATACTCTCTATATAATAAGAAAACAAAATTATGTAATTTCGATTTACATCCGTGGGTGTATAACGCCCACTTTCAGCGTCTGATAAATGTAGTAAAGTACATTTACCAGACGCTGAAAGTGAAAGAGCGCATTAATTTCTGATTTTAATACTTTGCTTCAGGGCCTCGTGGATTTGAAAACAATTTTTTTCTACTACCTACGTTCTGAATTAGAGTTCTTGGATTAGCTTTGGCATTTCTATCAAATTGAAAAGGTTTCGCATAAGCTTTATTCGCTCGCTCGGCACAAAGAAGTTTGAAACAACGCTTCACCAAGCGCTAGTGTAGACCTATTCCCACAACATTCATTTTATTTTTTAGTTGAAAAACAATGTTGTGGTTGTGGCATATCATATTTTCTCTATCAACAGTACCGTATCACGTCCCCCATTTTTGCCTCAGAGGAAAATGTGGAAAATATTATGTGCCAAATGTTTTATCCCAAAGTTTATTATTCCCTAACACCAACAGTGTTAAAGTAGATCTCGGGGTAAAACGAAAATAGCGAGAGGTGTAGGTAGTCCGTCAACTCTCAGCTTTGATATCTTGCCTCGATTTCACTTCCAACTTTCACCTTTCTCCTTTAAGTAATGCTCCCATGTGAGTTTCTGAATGGCAATCGACATTTCCTCTAAAAGTGAAAAGCTAGAAAAAAGTGGAACAAAAGAAAGGCGGAAAGTTCTGCCTTCTCCGAGGAGGAAATTTGTAGCAAAAATTGTGTTGTAAAAATAGCTGTGCACAATATGTGTGAAAGTTATGTGCATTACTTATGATAATTTAATGACGTACACATATTCAGTATATTTATATGCAAGTCAAAATTCACAATAATAGGTGAAGCATTCTGTTGGCAAAAAATAACTCTCCGTGAAAATAGTCTGCATGTCTCGACTCGAGTTACAAACTTATTCTTGCTTTCTCCTCCTAATCCATCCTCCTTTCTACTCTGCATCTTTCTCTCTGGTTTCATTTTCCTTCTCTGGAGAAAAGGGTAAGATTTAAAAATATATACATATATTCTTCCTATGAATTATTTCTTCAAGTGGGAGTAAAGGAAAAAGAACGGAGGCGGGTTTTACTACACTCTTAATATATCAATTCTTTGTACGTATTGTAGTAGTGTACTCGTTGAACTGTATTATATACGACGCCGGCTGTTTCTCCCGTTGTTGGAGAGAAAACTTGCCTCTTTTCATTTCTTCTCTTTTCTTCTTCTCTAATTGTTACTTGGAGCTTCCACCCATTCCTTCACCTTTTACATCCGTGATAATAATATGATGGTATATGTGTATCGCAACAAAACAACGAAACAACAACTGTCATACCCCACCTTCTCCACCATCGTCTGAGCACGTAGCCAGAGAGAATCTTTTACTTCTCACTTTTTTTGTAATGAACTAAAAAGAAGAGAGAGAGGTCTTTTGCTGTTATTCGAGAAAGAGTTTACTACCGCTTCGCTGCATCTTTCCTCACAACAACTCTCAATAGTAATTACGAAAGCGAGAGTTTCTCTCAATTCGAAGTTAATACGAAATTTGGAGAAACTTTTCTTATGAAAATTGCAACAGCTGAGGAAATAAAACGAGCTTCGTGAATAGTAACACAGCTTGTGTGTCTCCTTATATGCAGCATGTAGCAAGCTTCAGAAGCATAACTTTATGCAACTCTATGAATCAGACTGTCTGTCTGTCTGTTAAGACGCTAACAACCACAGAGACTTCATAATATAAGATTTCTTTCGAGCTTCAGAGTATAATCTTCGCCCAATGGAAGAAGTCTCGAAAATATTTTCTTCTCTTTTTTCTGGTACTCTGCTACTTGTGACGTTGCAACTTTATCAGTTCATTTATTGTTCATCTCGGCTTACATGAGTTGTTCCAATAAATAATTTTTATTACACACTACTTTTGACAGTAATTCATACAAGATGAAAATGCTTTGTAATATAAGAGGCTATCTATTCGAGATGATTATCGTAGTACCACTTCGTCGACCCGGATTTTGCGATGCGTTATACGTGGAACACTAGGGAATTCCTATGAGAGTACAAAAGGTAATAAAACATCTTCCTCAAATTCATCAATTGGGCAACTTGTTTGATATTCCCCTTAGCAAGTGAGATTTCTGCGAACATCTCAAAATCAAATCATTTATCCATACAACATGTACAGTACAATTGCAATCGTGTGGTGAAGGGTCCTTCCTGGAAAGTTCATCGGAAAGCTTTGTGAAACCCAAATCTTTCGAATGAAAACGGATGAACGTACGTTGTATCCTTGTACTCATCGTCAGTATTTATCTAAATCTACATATCTATATGTTACGTAACGACAAAATAAGCACACACTTCAAACATTTGTTCGATTTCATTAGTAAGTGGTAAACACATGTTTAAATATTTATCGACAGTAATATTGTCGAATTTCGCTATAAGTATATAATATATACTTATTATATTAGTAAGACTTTATCTTACACACTTTTACCTGTTCACAAAGGGCTTATTGGGGGAACTAGTTCGGAATGAGAAATGAGCTTTCATGTGGTTTCATTTCATCTTTGTGTCTTCCGTATCAATCGTATGATTTTTGTATTATTACTTGGGGCAGACGCCCACACTAGTCACAGGAACTCATTTGTCGACAACTACTAAACTTATTACATGCCCACCTCGAATGATAAACAATATTGGCTTCCGCTCCTGCTTTGATTAGAACTGGCTGTTGTTATTTGTCTATTTTACCTAAAGCTAACAGGTTTTCAGACTCGGCTGGGGCCAGGAAAAAGGGAAAAAAACAATCAAAGGAAACAAAATGGGTACGTGTGGTATAAACCGGATTTGGCTGGAAAGCAAGCATACACTATATAGATGTAATTATTCAACAACTTCAGATTACGGTTAATAATTATTACTTTTGGATTCATTCGTGTAATTTGGAATGAAGTCCTACAAGCGTAATTGAAATTTCACGGACAGACGTGTAATTCGTACGCACAAACGTACAAACTAACGCTAACAATTATTATTAGTTTGTCTTGCATACGTGCTTATTTTCTCTTCCAAAGCTAGGGTTTGGGGAAAGTTGGGCGGTGAAAGTAGGAGAGATTCCAAGAGTGTTGAATCGAAAATCAAGCCTGGTTGCTTACTCATGTAAAATTGTATGTTTCTCCAAAATATTAGTGCAGTGTTTCTACCTCGTACACGCTTCAATTCATTCCGAGTGTTGATTTCCTTTGTAATTCTTCCCCAGGTACAATGCGCAATAGGCGTGTCTCACTCTGCCGTTTTTTTGTTTCCTAAAAAGTAGAATATTGTTTCCCAACATGAAATGTCAGTAGTTCTATTTCCCGAAAAGTGGGTAGATGTGTTCATTACAATCACAACACAGTTCAGTTCGATATGCTTTATGTACTGTGTTTAGCTCAAAGTTTCAAAGGCCTACAATATAAGCGCACACACAAGGATTCAAGGTTGATCATAAGTCATTTTTGTTTCTATTTGCACCTGTAACTGATTCCAGAGGTTTTTGGTTCGGACTTCAGCAACGATCAAACAAAAGTGGATTGTATGTACAAAACAAATTTTAAGACAGTGGTTCTGGAATGAAGACTTCGCCCCAGTACGAACCTATCTAAACAATCTCACTCCACACTGCTTTATGTACATAATCCCACACAGTTGTGAATAAACAAACATAATTCTGTACCCCTCGTTTGTTGACCGTAAGCAAATGGTAAATAAAACTTTCTGGAGAAAGCTTGAATGGTATCTTGCTTCTTTTTAATATTTCATTCTTGACGAGTACAATCTACCATCGTCGTGAAAATGACTGCTTAGGAGTAACAGCGGATAGACGAGGACAGCTCAACTTTCTCTCCTCTTTTACCATGCAAAGCATGCATGGATGGAATCAAACAGAGAAAACTTACATTCAAACTATGTGACTCGCCTGGAAAGCAGAGATGAGATTGAGAGAGAAGGGATTGTTTGCACAACAAAAAAGGCAGTTCCAAAAATTCCAGTGGTTGAGCACACTCTTGTATACAATTTCACCTCGCAGTCATTCATTAGCAAAGTAGGGAGAAAGGAGGAGGGAATGCGGAGTAGAGCCCACATCGAGGCAACTCCCAGACTTGGAATTTTACACGCAAAAAAGTATACAATACAGGAATATGCCCATCTTCTTATATATCTAGTTACACTCCTTTAGATAAATCTACGAATTGATAAAACCTTGTAGAATTAACAAGAATAATATCCTCCAAGGATTATCCTGATGAGAAGTGCACACAACTGCACCTTGTTTCACATCGAGGAAATTGGATTTATAGCTTTTATTTATCCTTACCAATTTCGCACACGATGAATTGCTTACAAGCCATGGTCTTCTGGTCTGGTGTAGTGGCTGAAACAGATAGAGGGATTTTACAATTTAGTTCTTGGTTTCGTATCATGTATATAAGCCCTGCGAGCACCTATGTAACTCCTGACTATATCATTGTGCTTTTTCGGTCTAGAAGAGGATCTCTATGAAATTCGGTAATAAATACGATTTCAAATGCGATAGCTGTTTTATTTGTTCTTCCACTTCCTTGCCTCCTAACCAAGCAGTGGAGGGAAAAGCTTGCTTGGTTTCCTTCCACCACCATGACACGGATCGGCACAGATAGACAAAGATATTTCCTCTTTATCGCGAATAATACTGCACTAATGAAGTACTCTCGTGGGATGTTATCATTATCTCAGGAATGGGCAAACTGATGAAATTATACTGTAGCTGCTGTATACATTATACACATTCATAAAGCAAATGTTCACAAATGACAAATGCTACCTTATAAATGAAGTTCATCTCGATTGTAAGGACTATACCTACCAACTACCAACCTGAACCCTTTTAATCAGTAAAGACTTACAGCCATATGGAAGGCCAAGTTGAGTGTTCGCTGGAAATGAACAAGTACTATTTGTCAATACCTGTCTTTTAACTACTAATTCTCGTACTCATAAATATAACTCATAATCATAGACACGTCTGCTTTTAAACCTGAAATTGCCAGTAGTTAATTATAACGGAACCGCTTTTGTGACAAATTTGGGTTCGGTTTGACAAGTTTATGTCGTGCAACGGTGTAGAAATTTACATGTACTGTAATAAACTTTCATGGTTAGTCCCACCCTTGTTGAATACTCATAAAACATGGGCAATAAAAGTAATGTGTTTTGTCATCGGCATTAGTCATATCTCATCGCATAAGATGGGACCCATATTGTAAGCAGACGTACTTTAAAGTTTCTTTTTAACCCGAAGTTTATTTTGTGCTTTTCACAGCAAAATCTAAACTTCCACATCACCGACCTTCGAAAAGGCACATTAATATAGATAGCAGAAATTACGACAAGATTACACATTCCTTATGAGTTTGCCAATATTTGATCGTGAAGCGATATAATAGTTTACATAGAATATATCAAATTATTAACCCTTGGCATTCAGTTATGCTTGGATTAGGACTTGGGGTTGACATTATATGATTTTTAGATAACATAATGGTGGGCGGCACTTTTTCAGTGGATTCTCCAATTGCATATTGAAATAGTCTATTAAACCTGAACCATCCTATCATTTCATAACAACGTTTCCTATTGACCTTGTTTCTATCTGAACATCTGAAATTAGTATTTGTTCAATGGTCAGTTGGGGATAACGTATGTGGGTTATCGACTTTGTCGCTTGTCACATTGTGGTTTTAGCTGTATTCCTTTCCAAAGAGAAAGCGGGCTCTAGCCAATCCTAATCAATATATGCAAGCTTATACATATGAACCTCAAGCTCGCTGAATCGTGGCTAAATTTTGTCATAAGTCAGCAACCTCCACTAACATACTGGTTGTAACAGTAATATCAACTTTACACAAGCTGTTGCAAAAGTTCGATTTTGTCGAAAAGCCGCTGGACTCTGCACCATTTGGCAGGGAGGTCTGGACAACTAGGTGCATGTATCGTTAACTCATACAATCTAAAATTCGTCCTTCTCTGTCCTCAATATCAGGAGGACTGGGAGAGATTTTGGGCTGAATTTTTTTGCAGAAAAATATTGGATACTGAATGCGAGCGCATTGTTCTCAAGTATGATTCCGTTCCGGAGAGAACTTTAATTACCAAAAGTGCACTTACTACACTTCCAATTCAGCGCTGAGGTAAGCCTATATTCACTACCTAAACCTTCCGACTCACACACGTGTTACAAAAAAACTCCGAGCTTCTATGAAGCTATACACGCTCTACAAGGCTTTGTGCTAAAAAGTTATTCAATGCTTAAAGAAATGGAAACTAATGGCAAAATCCATTGTATTGTCTCTATCTTTAGTTAGAGCACCTTTTGCGCTTGTACCTACATAAAACCCAGTTCAGTTCAGTGAACACCTTTTTGGATTCATCAATCATGTATATTATGTAGCGTGCCCTTGTTTGGATTAAATGTATTATGAATCCGCAAAACATATAGACTCTAAAGTGAACTAATAGAAAGCTTGCCTCAGCTATGTTTAACTAGCGTACCTATAGACTAAACCACTATACACTATTACGTTTCTAGGCTAGTTTGCGTTGTGGTTTGGCATAGTTGGCAGATGATAGCTTTGGCTAGCTGTAATTGCCACTGCCTCGTTGTCATTTTCTGTACGACTATAATTTATTAATTTGACAATATGATTCCCTTTGAAATTGCTGGCACACACAAATAGCTTAAGCTTACAAATGACTATGACTTATTCCAGGATTTTGAAAATTTTCCAATTTTGGGCTCAGTTCCGTCATGTAATTCCTAATTGTAGATAAACTAGCTGTATCCTCCAAGAATAAGCAACTTGTTAGGAGGAATGAAGAAATCCTGCCGCAGGCTTTTGCTAGAACCCTTTTCTCTTGAAGTTTTCCTCTTCATTTCATACTTGTGGAAAACAAACTTTCCGAATCACCTTACACACTTTTTTGCTTTGCAAAGTTCAGCACAAAAATTTATTGTTTCCAAATCCCAATTTTTGCCGGCTAGGCACCCATCCATCCCTTCAATTGCTCTATTTCCAAGTCGGGCAGACCGACGAGGAGAGAAAACTGAGTGGAGAAAAAAATCCATACTTACCTCGAGGAAACCGCACAAAAGTAATAAAAGTTGGGTCGTAGACTTTTTGGTAATGTACATATACATACATATGCACACAAATATATATAGAGCTATTGCCTTGATCCGTGAAGTGTAGCACAAAATTCCTCGCATATCTTGAGGCCTGTCTTCGCAGAGTCGTGACCGAGAACAAGAGTGAGAGACGAGGGAAGGAGGAGGGCGAACTTAGGCGAATACCTGGGTGTCACATTACATTCCAATACTCGACGCATTACGTACGGCGTCTATTTAGATCTGCTATGCTTTCCATCTTTTTCTCAATTTCTTTTCAAATTTTCTCAACTTCCGTCTCTATTTCGGTGGGGGGTACCACAATGAGAAAAGTCTCTTGTGCTCTCGTCTCTGAGACTAGACTTTCACTGTCATTTAGAGCTGGAGGGAATGAGAAAGTTGGATACCACATTGCGACTACAATACAGCGACCATGCATCATTCTTCCTTGGTCTCTAATTTGGTATAAACCCTGTTCCGTGAGTTCCTGACGTTACTTCATAAAAACGTCTGCAAGGATAAAGTTTCACAAATCCAGTGTAATACCTTAATAAATGTTTGAAAGCAGATGTTTCAAATGGTTTCGTATATGCATACGTGGCATATGAGTCATTTTCACGGCAAGTTACTACGTTCATTACTCAAGGAATTTAGCCGTGGTCTTGGCTGATGTTAGGTCGCTTTGCGTAAGATAAAAATGTATTTTTTGTTAATTCGAAATGTTACGTCAAATGTGTAAATCCTTGTGCAATTACGAAATTTGATATGGTTGAGGGCGGGGGCTCGGACGTAAAATGAAAATATTACTTCTCACATGGCTCTTTTGAAAGTAGCTTAATTTAGAGTTGGTTGTATTCAAGAACCTTTGAATTATGTATTCATGAAGAAAACACGAACAGTGGAATGCCTGTGCATGTGAAATATGTGGTCTGAGAAGAATGTGGAGTTGAGTGTCTTGCGAAAGTGCAACTTTTAACCACCAACCAACACCACAAGTTTAAGACTTTCTTGAAGAATTGACTAGTTTATCCTACTCCCGGACGGAGTACACGCAAATAATGCGCTTTTGCGTATGAGTCTAAGTAAGTAGTCACATTAAAAATATATGCTAAAGCCAACTGGTGAAAATACCCTGACATTTTCAAGTCTCGTTTTTTTGATTGATCTGTTGCCTCTTTCGCCTTAATTTTGTTTCTTGCTGGTTTCCTCACTCTATCACTTCTCCGTTATTTATGAGGATAAAATTGATGAATCGACTAGGATTTTGCAAACATTTTTTTGGAACGCTGCAAAAATTCACTGTTGGTCTCATTTTCATGTAATTCAATACATTATGCTCATGCAACAACCGACTAGGATATTGGACTGAAGAAAATGGCGATTTATCATTCCGTAAATAACGGATGATACATCTTTCGACAGTGGCCTTTCTTTAGAGAGTGTGCGACCGGTGACGGATCGGTTAAGAGTGGGATAATTAACACATCTTTACTTAAATTGGTTATATACCATGCGTACGTATATCAGTGTAAAACATAGGGACATTCACATTTGTATAAAATAAAAAGTAAATAAGACAATCACGAACTGGGTCGATTGCAACTGTCACGACAAAAACTGGAAGGTATAAAATAAATTAGCAATACATTCCCAGAACAGGAATTTGTCTGACGAGTAGGTCTAACTTTCGTCACGCCTGCCGACTTTCATCCTGCCCCTCCCAATCTCCCATGCTTTCATATTTCTACCTCCCACTGGGGATTTTTCTTCATATATTTTGCAGAAATTGCATATGTCAGTGAGATATCACACAAGAAATGCATCCCCACAGTCGTGTTCAATTTCTTCCTCATTGATCACTTGCAAACTTGCGAGTTTCAAGGAACATTACAAGTTCACAAGGACAGTTCAGTAAGTGAGCTACTTTGGGAATTGAATGGAAACTTTCAAAAACAGTCGCTTTGTGTCGTGTGTGTAAGCTGCAATTTTTCGTTTTTAGTATCCCCACTCCTTAATCAGCAAAAACTTAAGATGCGAAATAATAAACAAACAATTAAATAGTTTTAATTCTTGTGCGCACCAAACATGTCTACATTTTTCGCTTGCTTACCGGTCGTATTTATGTAAGTTTTGTATATTTATATGTATGTATACTTAATGTTTTGCGGTTTAATGGAAGAAAAAGTACTTTTCACAACGGACTTAAAAAAACTTTTCGTACACTCTCATGACGGCATTAGAGAACATTGTATATTTATTTCAATGTTGTGCGTGCAATATAATGACCATTCTTGCTTCCATAAAATAGACTTGACTCAAGTAGTGGTGTTTGTTGTGTAGAGAGTAAACCAAATGAATATCTATGTCTACTGCAATAACTCTGTCGTTGTCACTTTTTAAACAAAAACACACTCTTTACATGGATTCTTTGTATAATGTAAAAACTTTCCTTATTTGCCTCCTTTATGCTTGCACCAGAGAAAAAAAAAGTTTTTTGTTTGCTCCATCTCAACTTTCTCGTGGAATACTAAGAGTCCATAGAAGCGTTTGCAGGCTGGGTATACGGAACGGAAGGGAGTTAAGGAAAAGATGCTTTCATGCTTTCGTCATTGCATCTGTCGTACGTACTTTTCTAGTCCTTTTTTCCAAGGATAAAGTTTAAATCTAATCCCGTTTGTAAATAGTCATGTATCGTTTTAATAGAAATGCTTCGTATATTGGTTCGTATGAAGAACATTACTATATATCGTCAATAGATGTTTGGTTATGTGCCCGGCCTATATTCATATCGCTGGAGGGGTCGGGCGGAACTCGTATAAAAAATTCGAAATTTCGACTTGGCTTTTACTTTTAAGTCCCTTTCTCTCCAGGAATGCTAAGGTATTATATAGAGCATGAAAGCGACATCAGAAAAAAACCTTCTTTTAAAAATCGGACACCTACAACTCGTGACATGATTATTTAGCACACATAAAGATATTTATCAGATGAAATAGTGACATTGTAAGTGTTTTTATGCTCGAGAACCGAGCATAAAAAGACTTTCAATTTGGATCCGCTTTTCTAATTCAAACTCTAAAAAAGAATTGAGTTCATTTTCCCATTGAATTTATGTTTGGGATGTGAAAGAAAGAAAACAATATGGATGCTATTAGCGTTTCTATATTTCCTTTAGTTTTTTTTGCTTTATATTCTGCTGCTGTCTTATTTTTACCTGTCGAATGGAGAACGAAGCGTGAAACATCCTTTTCTTGCCGATGAATTCAGTCCCGCACTCCTCAGTTCTCGTGTGGCCCTTTTATCAAGATTGTATACCGTGAAAACATGTGTGTCATTTACAAGACTTTTGCCTCAGAGAGTCAGTGCCTGGGTTTTTGCAATGAAATGAATTCAATTTCTTCTTGAATGCGCATACCACTTGCTCCTCGATGATTTATTTATTTACGTTGACATGCGTTGGGATATGTTTCGGAAGCACATACTAGCTTTTTTACGGTTGGAATTCTGGATTCAAAAGTAAATTGCCTTATACATATTTTAATGGCATGTCATTCACTTCCAGTTTTATGAAATGTATGAACTTCCAACGTGTGTAGGTGTACTGAGAGATGAGGCCATGAGGCGGTAAGAATAGGATGATGGATCAACAGGAACATGGTCATGTTTATCACGAATACTTATTACACGCGTCCAAATATTTGCGGAAGCTAGCTTTAAAACAGGAAATCTTACGAAAGTTATTACCATTTTTCTTGGAAAAATTGTTGGCAAACCGGAATCATAGCGCATCTAGCTCATTTAGTATGTACGAAACAGGAAAAGAAGCGCATTATCAAAATACCAGTACCTATCAAATCATATGTAACGCGACGGTCAAACGGAAATGTAAAAAACGTCTCAGGTGTATTCATATTTCGAGAACGCACCGGTATCTCAACCTGCCTCAAGTAATGAGTAATGTGCATATGATGAAAATACTCAGTTTTTTGAGTCGTTTCATTTGGTAAACTACGGTAAAATGATTGTATGAAAAGTTTAGTAAGGACGACGGACGACATAATACACTGCAACTGCATCATCACAAAAATCTTCACATTGACACTGACTTTGACTTCCATAATGTAAAGTTTGACGACTTCGGTATAAGAGGAGATCTATGCAACGTAGTTCCTTGGGGCTTTCCCCTTTTTCTTTTAGCAACGGTATTGTTTGCTTTGCTCACATTTCACTTCCAACACTTCCTATTCCATTTCTTTCACTTGCCCTGTTAGTGTGTCAATGTGCATGTGTGTGAGCGAGTGGAATACAATGAGAAATGTGAGCTTGCACACAACTACACACATTGCACCAGAGACGGTCTACCATCTGCCATTTTCAGACAATTTGATTTTCTGTCAGTCAATGTTCTTATTTCCCATGATGACGAGGGATTGTTGTTCTTCACTTCTGCATTGCTTGCAAAGTTGTTTCGGAGATGGTTGCTTGTACTCCACTAACTTCTGCAGTAACACTGACACAGAAACAAACTTTCGTTTTGAAATTGCTTTCTCATTCTTTGATTGGGAGGAGTTGAGTAAAGAAGTAAGTTGTTCCAGAGAGCTCCTGCTGGCAAGAGTGATCAAAATCACAAGGAGAAATATGGGACTTTTTAGGTCCCTTTTGGATACGGACATACGGGGATATTTATTGTGAAAGCAGTCAACGAAGGATTGTTCATACGAAAAAAACGAATGTGTATACGAACAGGAGTAACAGCTATATTGTATTCAAGATAGGAGGGGGGAAATTACTAAGCCCTTTCCGACAATGCTTTTTAGGTGTGTCCAGCACGAACACAGGAGTTGAGAGAGTATCGGAGAATTTGAGCAATAAATCATACGATTTTATCGACCAACCCACATGTTCGGTCTTAAGAGAAGACTTAAAAGTAATATGTAATTTTTATTGAAGCCACTAATGGTACGGGATTGTTCAGTTTTATGTGTTGTACAAAGAGAAACTTTATAACTTGGAAATCTACCCTGAGCAAAAAGTAAGTCCTCATAAGGTATGCCCAATACACAATGCCTTTTTGTCATCCATTCGCTTCCAGACACGTACGCACAAGTACAAATTTTTTCATGGTTTTCCATTTGTGGCGTGTGGTTACCTGCCAATGAAAGAAGGGCGCAAGGAAAAGCTGCATGCGGTTTGGCTCACTCCGATGTGATCATCATTCACACGTTGCATTACTTTATCTGACATTTTGGAGTCATTTTTTTTGAAGGAGGCTGAAAGTATGTCGAAGATTTTTGCATATCTATCTTACAACTTCATAAATCATCACACTTCGTATGAAGTCTCTTGGCACTCCAAGCTGAAGTTTAAGTTTATCCTGAAAACATATCTGGCATACGTCCTTGTGACTTGAAGATGAGCGGAAACGGGAAAGGTGTTTGTGTGCTATAGTCTTGAGAAAGTTAAAATTAGCAAAAGTTGGAGAGACAAGTCTTTTTCCCCTATCCAAAATTGACCATTCATGAGATATCCTTCAAACTCTGGAACACGTGCAAGAAAGTTGGTTCTTAGAAGAAATCGTAAAAAAACTTTTTGTGGGATGTAGGACTTTGTGGATTCTGCGAACCGGATTCTCCAAAAAATATGCAACAGTTACCCCCGTTCCCTTTCCTTAATTCTATGACCTGGTTAAATATTCTATGGCCTTCCGAATGGCTTCTATCTACATATTGCATGCATGCCACCGTGGATGAAGTTTTTCTTCCTTATTTATGCGTTGTCAAGTTCGGGTCTTGAAAACACGAGAGATTCTTTATGCAAAAAGTAGATAAAGAGAAGGGAGTGAATTGTGAATGAACCTGAATTATTTATTACACCAGAAAACATGAGAGCGTGAGCCGTGTGCCAGAATAAGTTAACTTACATTTTCATTTAGTCACCTTGAACAGAGAAAGTAAAGGGAAGTGAGGAAGGCACATGAGTGCATTCCTCACAAACGGGTATATGCACGCGAGTATGTGCACCAAAGGGATACTTGCTCAATTCGCAGTATATGTATACGCTTTGGAATTTCTTTGATGAACTCAGCTGTGCAGTCCGTTTTAAACAAGAGTTGTGACATCTCCTACCAACAATGATGAAGACCATTTCACCAAGATTGACACTGAAATACCTTGCATTACTTTCCACTTCTCTTCTCCAGTGCAGGTTTTCTTTGTCCATGGGAATGCACTGGATATTTTTCTTCTTCTCTCATGCATGTCTGTTTGTGTCTTTAATTGAATGGGGGAAACCGACTTGGGCTTTCAGCTCACGTAAACCATTCAGGTTATGTCAACTGCATAAAACGAGCGAAACAAAAAAAAGTGCAAAAAAGAAGGAAAGTAAGTAGGAGGGGGTTTATTGTATAAAAAAGACTTAAAGAAGAAAGGGAAGTGAGAAAATATGCGACTCGCTCTGAGAGAGAGAAAGTCGTTCAAGTGATGAAAGAAAGCCCGTTCATTTGACATTCTGAATTGACAATGACTGACTTAGACTCAAGTGAAAACTAAAGAAGAAGTAAGTGAAACGAAATTCTAATGTATTCCGGGAAACACTTTTATCTCATTTTCTATATCTTCTCTATATATGTGCTTGAGTATTTTCAGCGAAAACGTGCTGAAAAAGTGTTATGGAAAACGTGTTTTAAAGGAATCAAGCAAGTTAATGCTAATGCGCAACTCCTTTCCAGTTAATAAAGTTACGTGTTGGAACATTAAAGGCAAACAACTGTGCACAACATTTACTAAATTATCCGATACAAAACCTTAAGGCTCCTTCAAGATTTTTTTTCTGCGAGTCAAGAAATGTTGGAAAGTGCTGATGTGGGAACGTAGTGAACGAAAAGGTCTAACCATGGTTCAAAAACTTTTTCCATAACCAAGCAGTAAAATTTGTGTGAGGTTGTTCCGGCGAGGTTTACTTTCGAAACTGCTGAAGTGATGATTGTAGACCGCAAAAACTACTTTGAGAGCTTACGTATCCCGAAGGCTTTTTGTTTTTTAGTAGAAGCAGCGCTGAGAAAATAACAAATGCTTACCTTCAATTTCCAACTATACTTTCTACTTTCAGTTGTACTTACTTACTTCATACTTTGGCATTCAGCATACCAGCTTAACAATTGTTATTCAATTGTCGTTTAACACACAGTTCAGAATAGTTCAAATAAGGCCAAAATTCGATTGTTCGGGTATTATTATGTGGTGATAACATTTGTACTTTGGAACCCCATCTTACAACTTATCTGGTAATTGTAAATAATTTTTCAATGTGTAAATATTATTATTATTATTATTATTCGGTTTTATTGCAGACTTATAGGAAAAGTACAAAAATGACAAATCAAAAGTCCATATTCTATACTACAAAATAAATAAGTAAATATATGTTTACTCATTTGGAAGAAATACGGTCATATACACAGATAGATAGAAAGTACAACAAAAACTTGGTTTATTTGAACACTAGGGTAGCATGGCTCCAACTCCAACTTGCTCCATCCTTTTCCTCGGGAATTTTTCAGAATTACACGTAATGGAATTTTGTGTTATAAGCTTTAGTATATTACTATATCATCTATGTACATATATTCCGAATTTTTTAAAGGTTAAATCGTCACACCGTCTCAAATTGAAGTTGAGTAAGCGTGTGATGCATTTTAAGAGGCACTCTAGCAAACGCGCCTCAACGAAATCAAATTCCAATTTCATTCGAGTCATATTTCGTGCTGCTGCTATCAGGCTGAATCGAAATTTAATTTTCACAGTAGACTCTCCCAAGTGACCTTATAGGCGCAATATATGTGTTATGAGCATGAGGCTCTCGCGTCACAACTTGTAAAATGCGAATCGATTTGTGTGTTTTGAGGTAGTAACTTTAGGATTCATTAGAATTGTAGAGGGGGGTTTTTTATATGCTCGTGGTTTCCAAATGTCAAATCAGAAAACCTCAATTGGTATCCTCCATCACACATTTATTTTGACTATGAGAATGCTAATTGGAATAGTGAGTTAGGAAGTTTGACTTTTTAATTAATTTCATGGTCTCCTCTTCGCAGTTCTCATGTCACCAACCACCGCACACTGTCATCGTCGTCGTTGTCACTGAGCCTGTCCCCTTCTTCCCTCTTCTTTCGCGTGCTGGCTGGCATAGCCCAGAAATCTGATTGGAATTTACAAAGTTTCTCCTTAAGATTACTTATTAATTACTCCGCCTTTTGTTCCGAGAAGAAAGAACATACGTACGAGGAAAAAAAGGAGTGAAGTGAAGGGGAAGTAGAAGTAACTCTCTCTCTAGTCGATGATTAAAAGTAGCTTACGGCTTGGTAAGTCCACTCGTCGACTTTTTTTTTGCGTGCTCCCACTTTTCCTATCTCCCTACTTTAATTCCTCGAGGCTTTTCCCAAACACTTCTCTTAATTTAACTTGAGCACGTTCAAAACGCTAGGAATAAGTCGGAAGAAAAAAAATGGGAAGGAATCAGTGTTGAAAAACCTTCGGATGGACACACAACATCGAGAGAGAAGTAATTCGGATTCATTAAAGTGGGATTTATACAGGAATGAAAGTAAAGGAAAATAGACATTTTCGGGAAGACAAGATGAGGAACACTGCTACAAGGAAATCTGGAGACGTGGCGTATAAAACTCCACATCCAGCGTCCTTGTTTGATGTAGGCTTGTACATGATTATAATATATGCTTTCTTCAAAGTGTTTACATACATACACCTAACACACAACTGTATTACTTACTTATAACGCGTAGTAGTACATTTCACCAAACTTCAATGGAAATCCTTTTGTCTGGAAGGTAAGCTGTGAGCATCACCTAATCAAGCTCACACACACTCTCTCTCTCCCTCACTCCTCCCTACACTACACTAGCGGGGGCTGCCTCATCAACTTTCTTATCTTCTACAGGGTGACTATGACTATTGAGCGAAACGTATTTGCGTGTTCCCTCGAGGTTTTTTTGAGAACTATGAGAAGAGAAGTTTCATTAAATTGTAAGAATGAGTGAAGAGGATGGAGGAGTAGTGAAAGGAGGGCGAAGAACATAAGTGGATAGTGGGGAGGCAGAAGTGAAGTGGGATAGATGGAACGTGAAGAAATCTATAGAGATAATGGGATTTTTTGTCCATCTGTGCGTTCTCATCAATGTCAACATTTTTAGCTTAATTGTAGAACACACTGAACCACTTCCTTATTTTATACGCTCAGAAGTTTATTCTATAAGGTACAAGGTTGCTTGGTTAAACAAATAATTATCCATTTGGGTCTTGGTAATGATTTGAGTAGATTTGTACACATAAAATGCGCCTGCTCGAATAAGGGAACCTTCTTAAAATACTTTAATCCAGTTTTCCAGTATGATGTGATATGCTCTCGTCGTAGAAGAGATGTTGAGGTCTGGGTACAAAATGAGTTGTTGAATTATAAATTCTTAACAATTTCTTAAGATCTACGATTTGGAGAGAAGAAAACTTTTCCATTGGGTGAACCACTCTAGTCTGGTTGTTGTAATTTGCACAAAGAAGTTTTCACGAGGTGCTTTCCCTACTCGTCGTCAGTGCGGACCAGTATAACATGACTACATTATTTTATAGAGGTTCCCTGGGACAATGGTCTTAAAGCATATTATACTTTTGAGGAATAGTAAAAGTTCGCTTGACAAACTCTCCTGTCGAGAGCAAAGTTTCATTGATATCCTCTCTGTCTCTACAGTCGTCCCTGATAACGGCATATCATTATAAAATATGAGTGATGTGTGAAACCTTCGTTTATATAATTATGCCGCACACACACACACTCTCTCTCTATAAATAACCATGTACTATATGTTAAAACCACAATTATTCCGTTGTGTGATGTGAAAGTTGCCATCTGTGAAGATCCATAACCTGACCCACTATCTTGGTTTGCACTTTATTTCATGCTGCACGCATTTTAGCTTACAAACTTACTTGCAAAGATTGTCATTTCGCAGCGGCAGGTCTTCGCGAGAAGTTAGTCATCATTAACTTCTCTCAAAATATATATTGCGTCATTCATGAACGCTGATGACATTGTGACAACTTTTCTCCCAAATTAATTTGAGGTTGACAATGTTCCCCTTTTGCGGAGAATATTCGGATGAAAGTTTAAAACGGATGTTTTTACCCGAGGAAGAATTAACTTAGACTCTGACGACTCGGGCGTCTTCTGGTATACGCGCCTCAAGGAAAAGTTGCAAAGAGCGCGTAAATGTATTATTATACTCGTCTGTTATGACAATGTTTTTCTCCCAGAGTATTTATGCTCATCTCAGAGGGTCACGTTCGCCGACATATGTTATCTTGGAAGAGCGTTATGTTGATGATGATTTCACGCGTGGAAACAGCAGGGCAGTGTTTTAGTACCTAGTAAAAAAGACAAGTTTGCAAGTAAACAGAGAAGGCATGGGAGGGGAAAAGGGAATATTGTAAACTCATTGTCTTTCTCATTACCTCTCTCTTTTAGCTGCTGCCAAGTGTATTTTCTCATTTCATTAAGATCTAATCCCCCTGAGATCTTGTCTTCATTGCTAAAATATTCCTTTAAACGAAATAACCTTTTTCCGTCTGTCCTCTTCCACAATACGAAAACATGGCCATTTCTTTGAAAATCACCTTTTCATCGTGCTCTCCTCCTTTCCCTTGATGGCGTCGTAGAAAAGGAGGCTTTGTTTTAAATACAATGATAACAGTACAGCATAATGATGGTGGTGGTATTAAAGCATTTTATACTTTCGCAAAGCTTCCGCCGAGTACGCAGTCATATAATGCCCTCTTTTAGTGATTGCGAAATGAGGGTGCCTGCTCAAACTCGTAATCAAGCAGGCAAACATATAATATTGAGATCAGTATTGAAGAAAGATTGGAGTATGTGTAGAAGTAAGCTTATAAGAGCGCTAGACATATCAGTATAAAGAAATGCGTAGAATATACTTGAGAACTTAAAGAAACGATACTGGCATAATATTTCGTCTTTGAGTAAAAACATATAAAAAAACTTTGCAAAATCTCGCTCTTCCTTTTTACTCTTTAAGATTTCGATGCAGGCAAACGCTTCCCGGAACTCCCTCAGTTTCCTTAAAGAAAGTGATTAACGAAACATAAACGAAAAGAGAGCGCTCCGAGTTGTTTCATCACCATCATCAGCGCGATTCGAAGTTTTTGCACGCAATCAAGAAATCACAAGTTTAAGGCAGGGATCTTTTTGCTCAATGCAGATTTTGATCAACGTGTATATAAAAACTTTAGCGTGATAAATGCATATTTTTTCGGAGGATGTTGAATGAAGTTTCCCCTCCTTCATGAATATGAATGATCATTATTATCACTTTGTAGGCAATTTTCAGCTACATGAATTTGATGAGATGTAAAAGCGCCTCCAAGTGTTGCCACACAAACTCTTGTATGAACACACTCTGGCTCAGAGATACAGAGATATATATATATTAATTCATATGGGAGAAAGCAAATGACAGTTGGTATTTTTTTTCTGGATCTCTGTGTGTGTGGGTGCTGCGTGCTGCAAGAAAAAAAGGAATAAAAAGGAAGGTGAATAATAAGCGTATTCATCTACACTCAAAGCACACTTTGTAATTTAAAAAGTCGTCTCCATCAAGTCATGTTGTATCACTATCATCTCGAGTGCTGAATGAAACTATAACGAACAGTTTTTTTTATAAATATTACGACATTAATATGTATATATCAAGTAGCGTTTCATGATGCGAGCTTCTTGTTACAGTCAAGTGCAAACATAAAAGAACAGACGTGACATTGTGTTTGTTCGTAAAAATACACTTTTTCATCTACGCGAATCCCCCGCGCCCTGGTCCAGGACAGTGCGAATATTGCTTACAGTGAAAGTGGAACAAGTTTTTGATTTCCACAAGTCTACAATGGAACAGATTGTGAAAGAGTGTGGAGAACTGAAATGTGTGAGGCTGTATGCTCACATCAGAAAAAGAATAGTGTAGGACGTAGTGAAAGCTCGCTTGCATACTTGGCTCATCATCGTCATCGTATAATCATCCTTCCAACAGTAAAATTTCAACTACTCTCTCTCTCTTTCAACTTGAGCATACACAGCAAAAGCTAGCGTATATCGGATGGAGAAAGTGCACTTTTGAAGCCGGCTAAGTTTCCAGTTGAGTGGTACATGATGATGACTTCAGCGGAATTGAGCTTTGTTGCAAACTCTCAACCATGCGAAAGTTATTGTCTGCTGCTCGCACTCTGTAATAATATCGTCTCATGAAATAGTTATCTCTTTGCCCGCTCTCTCTTCTCTCTCTCTAACACATACGTACACCTGGGAAACTTTTTTCACAGAAAACGTGTGCAACATGAACTTATTGCGCTTTAGCTTTCCCTTTTCATTCTTTCTTGACAAACACAAAATAAAGTCACGTTTTCCCATCTTACTCTGCTTTGTTGTGTCTTGTGTGTAACATTTCCTCTTATACTGCGATGTGGTAAGATAGGAGGTGACGTTGGCTTTTTAATGATTTACATACCTAAAATGTGCTTATACAACCCTAAGCTAGTTTCACTCAACGGAAAGTCAACAAAACTGGAACGCTCTATCTTATCCTGAACTTTACGATGGATGTTGGCGACTTTTTTTGAAGAATAAAAAACATTCAATTGAAGCTCTAAAATGAAAGTTCTGGACACAAAGCTAAAACGAAAATATTAGTTTTCCTCGGACGTTCGTACTCCTCTGCATGTATTTATATGCGTACTCACATAGGTACACATATGTAATACCTCACCTCTGTCCTGTCGAGAAACCTCTGAAGTGACAAGTTTATTTCGTCGTAAATACCATTTTGGGCAGTAGTGGTCAATATATAGTTTACGTTTACCTTTTGGATCTCAAATAGTTTGAAGTACATCAGAGTCTTCAAACTCCATATTTGATTGCACCCAATGCATCTTACTTTCACCCACGATCTGTTGTAGTATGTATACATCCCTACAATGGTACTGGTTATGCTTATATATTTAGTTGTTGTTAAGTTGGCACTAAGGTATTTTGGACGAAACGTCTATATTTCGAACTGGATAGCTAGTTCATTGTACCGCATTCAGTGAACGATACCTCTTTGGTTGATGTTGATATTGTAGTCATCAAATAAATTATTGTGAAACGCTGAGTTCCGGACGTGTACCATTCACTTTCCCCACAGACAAATCTGTTCCTTGGAGAAAGCTTCATGAAAGGAATCGATATTTTCTTCAATACTCCCTGACCGAATACATTTACGATTGTCGTTTTTCAAGGAACAGATATTGAGAGTTTTTTTTTCTATTTGGCAAATGTTCCTCGACTTCTTACTTGAGTGATTTGAGTTATTGGCTTTCTCGTCCTTTGAGCTTCGTTCGTGACATCAAGGAAGCACAGCAGAGAGAAAGAGGTTTTTAGGTGGGGTGAACTCTGCACGCATTGGTCATGGCCTGCGCATAATGGCTAATGGGAAACTAGACAAACGGAAAATTAGCTTCAGTTCAATGAATTTTTATTGCAAATACCCTCAGTGTTTGACTTACGATTTTTCCATTAGAACTTGACGACTTACCTTCTCAACTTTATGGGCTGGATTCCGGTGAAGTGTATCAGGAGAGAATTTATTTCAACAGCAGACATTTTCTTGACTGGGGTTTTCATTATTAAAAGAAAACATATCAGTTGACAAGGGAGTTTCTTTGGAGTGTGGAACTGCGGTTCGATTTTTCTGTGCCTATATGACGATTTGAAAGGAAAGAATGTCCATTACAGCATTTATACTCAGTATAAATCAAAAGGACAAAATCGCTGGAGAAAGTACCAACTTTTTACATTTCCATGTCTTTTAAAAGGAAGATGAGTTATGAAGAAAACGTTTTTAGTGATGAAATAGTTATCCTTCATTAGACCAATGGCATGTTTATGTATCATTTTATAGTTTGAGCCCTGAGTGGTTGTCCTAGATGAAATGACAGACACTAAGTGGGTATTAACATTTAGCCTTGAGTAATTTCATACTTTATCCTTCCTTACGAAAATACAAAAGTTGTAGATGTAAAAATGATCTCCACATTAGAAGCGCTTTGAAGTACCTCTAGAATGTTCTGTGCACGCAAAAATAATAACAGAGTTTAACTGTCTTGAACTTTACGATTATTTGGAGCACAAACTACTTTCGGACAAAATGTACAAGAGCCTAGAAAAGTGTAGCAGCAGATTTTGTTACTGGACATAATGAATGCAGGTGAAGAGCGCGAGCGGAGAAGTATAATCTAGAAATAATCTAGTATTTTGTATAATAAATTAACTCGCACTATAATAGTTAGTCTGTTCTTGTTTTTAATGAGATGTGCCACTTAAAGATACTTAAAATCGCATAAGATAATTAGCAAGAAAGATAGTTCATATTAGGACAAGGAAGTTAAGAATTAGATATGCTGGCTCAAATTATCATACAATACCAAACTGCAAAGGAAAGGATTTCGCTTGAAAACTCAAACTGAAATGGGGATCACATTTAGCTTCATTTCATCTTCCCAGCTTGTCGAGAGGGTGTCAGTGAACTATAATACGTCGTGGCTCAGAAGGGAGTAATCCGTTTTCCATGTGAATTTATACCAAAGTAGAGAAATTAATTCAATTGAATAAGCACGGCGAGGTTGCCAAAAACAGGGAAACGAACACAAGAGCCTCTATATATAAGAGCTCTTATGTTGAAACCCCTTAGCTGATTGAAATTTCGAGTAGAGAGGGTTTTATTTAATATGAAGAAGTCAAGAACGAAAGAAGGATATACATATATGTAAATAGACAATGGAAAATATGACGAGAATATTATTAAAAGTATTTCCAGGAAAATCTGCTAACTTTAATACGTTTTACGTGTGGAGCCCTGTTTCAAGAGAAAGATTTCCCCAGAAGTACCCATCAGTGTGACACTTTCTGACTTACTAAAGTGTTGTGGGAGGTGGGACGAAAGATGACACGTTCTTAGAGTAGAATATATAAAGGCTACATGTATGATGCCTATATACTATTCCCCTGAGAATAGGCGACCTTGCACAGTTTCTGTTGAGAAATTTCATGTTGAATATTGCATCGAGAACGTAGTATGCTACAGAAACTTCTGAGGCATCAAAGGAAGCTCCAGTCAAAATAAGCGAAAGTCATCAACTTTAGTCGAAATAAATGTTCGCTGGTCGCCTCTATAAATGCATAGTAGAAAACGAGTGGAAAATGGAATTGAACTTGGGGTGGTGAAAGCATTACGCGTGCTTCGCTTTCTCTTTAGATTTCACATGAACAAATGGAAAGAGCTGACAATGAAGCAGCCTATGCTGTTGGAGGTGGAAGAAGAGCCAGGGTAATATTCGAATGCGTATGGTAGTGTGTAACATGCACTTCATGTATGTAAAAGTCGTCCTGCTTCAGTTATTCAGCTTCCCGTGGGTAACAGAAAGCTATATAAATGCCATGTCATTTCCGTTTCGCGTGGAATAATGTGCATTACTGAGATTTTCAGAGAACAAAAAAACCGTACTGCTGGAACATGCATAAATTTTTTTACAATACTCTGGTTGGTGAGGTTCAGTGGAGTAAAACAAAAATGGTAAAAAACAGCTCAACTCGTTACTCCCACTCCCACCTCGTATACTCTCGAAGACGTACTGACGACTTTCGAGTTCGACGACTAATGCGAATCTAAAAACTGTTTATAATAAATACAACTATTCAGAATCTTCGAGGAACTAGAAGCAATTTCTGTTTAAAATATTACGAAATATCAGAGCAACAGTTCGAATAAAGTCTAAATGTTTCTGTCCTGCGTACATACCTTAAAACTCATTGAATTTTAAACACATTTAGAATTTTTGGAATGAATCCTTCGTGATAAATTGATGACCATCTACTTAACTTTCCATCTATGAAATTCTGAAATTCTGAAGTCAGATTCACTCTGAATCTGACTGCATCAGCATTTATTATTAATGTTCACATTTTTATAGAGCGCAAACTAAATCGTGTCACCTAAAATGCTTCATGATTGATTGTTTGACAACAAGAGTGAAACGAAATGATCTTCAAAGAGTGAAAACATGTACACAAAAGAAGAAGAGGGATCACTTATGAAAATATGCGTTTAGAAAAATATCCCATGATTTCTAGGAATATCTCTCTCTTTCTGCGAGAAGGCAAAGGACGTCTCCTCTACATGACAGTTCGAGCTGAATAGGCATTCATAATGCCAAGAGTTGACACAAACTATTGGACTCTCGACGAATTTCTGTAGTGAAACGAACTGACATGACTACACATATGCAACTGACATCACATTTTTCAGAAACCTATTCGGAATAAAAGGCTTTCGTAGAAAAGCCCTATGCACACACACACATGTAGACTACTAGTCTGATACATTTTCCTTTTTGTGCATGATACACATTTAGCCTTAGCCTCACCCTTCTTACTTTTGTTTCCTGCTGCTTGCGAAATGGCCGTTTCTTCCTTGTTTATACCGTCTGAGTAGAAATGATTTATGAAACCACCAGAGGAAATTGCAAGAGAGTGTCTCTCCTCTCCTCCTGTTCTCCTGCAGATGTTTCAAGCAGTTTTCGTATGATATGTCACGCATAATTCTTGGAGTGTATGCATAAATAACGTGTACATACCAATGTGGACCAAGTGAAATTGGTATAGACAATATTTCATCTCGCCACTCTCCACCAGAGTAAAACTCCTGACTATGACCGTGCCACACAGGATGAAGATTTTTTTGTCCATGAAAAACGTTCTTGGCAATGTTTGCTTTGCTTTTGTATTATACCTTGGATGGCTGTTTTTATATGACGAATTCTTCCCTTTTCCCTTTCTCTCGTATTTATAATCAGCAATAAATCTGTTGCTTTAACTTCTGCTCCTTCTTTTGTGCTCATCTCTCGACTTCCTTTTGAATTCTCTTTTTCAGGATATCACCAGTTCCGTATCAACGAGACAGCGATGACGGACCCAATTCCAGATGAGGTACTTAATGTTACGTATGAAGATGGCAAGTGGAGCAAACCCTATTTTGACTGTGGGGGTGCGAATATATGGATGATCACCTACACCGTTCCCTTCTTCGGATACGACAACTCCTCTGCCAGATACTTCTTCAAGTGAGTCACAAATTAATGTTACGATACATTACACATATAATATTGCAATTGCATCAACTATTTTTGTGATTCGTTGCACATAAGAAGAACGAGGAAAGGATTGATGCTACTACGTACATATCCGATAGTATGATCCTATATTCTTTTTACGAAATGCAAGTCTATGCTACTGCAAAATGTTATTGTGACATTTGCATTACATATTTTCAAATGGGAAGCGGAGAGAGAAAATGTCTTTTGGAGTGAATCCATATCTTCTTTTATGGCGATTTGCCGATGTGTGTTACAAGTAAAACAATGGTGGGTTGTGGGTTCTGGTTTGTTGGGACTTGCAATAGACTGAACTGGATAAAAAATGTGTGTAATAGTCTCTTAACAAAAAAACATTAAATTTGGACGGGAATATGTTGGTGCCTAAGTCATATACTCGCTGCATTAAGTAAAAAAGTGATAGCCATAATATCATCGCATAAATTACACATTATTACTTACAATGCTAATGCAAGTTTGAAATTGCATTCCAAAATCACACATTTAAAAGCACTTTTCGAATTTAACTTCCGAGAATATGGAGAAAGCAAGCAGTTTACTTATGATTACATTACAATAAATTATGCTTCAAATGAAAATTATTAGTGCATTAACTTTGACTTCCAAGTGAAATATAAGTAGCAAAAGTTCCAAGAATGGGATTTTGGATGAGAAAACGAAATTGACAGAAGGGCCATTCAGATTATAACTGCATACATATTCCATACTACTATTCTATGTTTGAATGGCAATCTATCTTGAGACCAGAGTTTCATATTTAAATTAATTATAAGCCTTGAAGGATAGTCGTATTCTTCCTCTTCCGTTGTTAATTTGACGGAAAATATTGTCCATACGATAGCATATTTCATATTTCTTGCTAGAATTAAAGTGTTTGTTTTTGAATAAGCTGAGGTTGAGAATGTACAATGATGCATGTGCACCAGAAACCATCTTATATCTGTGAAATTGAAGAGAAATCAAATCAATCGTTATACTAATCGTAGGTTAACTAAATACATTTCAAAATATTTATAAATACTCTATCTAGTTATACAAGCAGGAATACTACGGCCGAGAGACGATATAGAATCTAGATCATACATCATCGGACATATTTACGAGACTTCTAATCGACAGTGTAGCCACACTCGAGATAAGCCGTTCCAATGCAATCTGTTATAAGAAATGTATTTCGTGTATTTTGCGAAAAAATCATGTGCCGCGGAAACTACTCGTTTCTTGGGCTTCTATTGTTTTGTTGGTGACGCTGCGAGCTGAAGGCTACAGTGTCTGTTTTAAACTTGTGGGTGTTGGTATTTGACATCCGATGAAGATCTTCCAGGGTATAAAAACGAATATAAGAGACGTCATTATTAGATTTGGCGCAGTTGCACGTTCGTGGTATCCTTGTAATTGTAATGTGTATTTTGCATATAAATTTCAAGGTTTAATGTTGTGAGATGGAAGTAATATTAATATACGATTAAAGTATGCATATGAAACTATCAAAACTGTCTAACCATATTAAAATTTAATTTCAAGATAAGGACAAGGGATTATAGTGTGCTCCTTGAGACGAAAAGAATTTATCTGTACCAGCTGCAATTTCCATCAAAATTCATACCTGAACTACACGAGCACATAATGGTTTTTATCTGAATACTTTTCAACGTTATAAAGTAGAAAAAGTTATAAAGTTCTTTTGTCCCGAAATAGATTGGCGTAGCGGAAGTAAGACTTTGAAAGCTATCTCTATTTATTTATGTTTGTAACGTATGCATATATTTAGAACACGTTGAGCTAATCACTGGGGCCCAGGCACGGAGTGAATTTACATATAAATCAGATAAGTCTTCATACTTTTATTCAGGACAAACATAATCATGTCATACTACTATCGGAAAATCCCTGGAAAAACGAAACGGGGGAGTTAAAAATGTTGCTGCAACTTGATGCGAGTTGTGGGATCGTGTAACCGGCGAACAGAGTTAAAACTTGCAAAATCATAAAACTATAAAGAAGATTTAGTCAGCCCTTCTAAGTACATACGTGCCTTAGAATAAAACTTCGAAAGAGCTACTATCCAAGAATGAAGAAAGAAACCACTTGTAGAATTATATGTACAAATTGTCCCATAAAAATTGGCGAATTTTTTTACATGGTTGCCGAAGAACTGGCTTTGGACTCGACTGGCCAAGTTTAGACAAACAGTCAGATCAACAAAACGTTGAGAGCTTTCTGTTCACAACAGTTCTTCAAGGAAAGGCATTTTAAAACTTGGTTGTCATTCCAAGAAAATAAAAGTTAATCCGATGATGTACACTCATTTATATTTATATTGTTCATGTTCATAGGTACTAAAATATATGTTTATACTATATGTTCCATGCTCTTTGTCTCCACCTACGTGTCTTCCTCAAACCGACTGTTTTGTTTGAAAATAATTGCAAAGGAATCAAATCTCTAAAGCTGGCCAGAAATTGAAGTAGAGAGTACATAATGAAAGTTAAGTCTTCCGCTGAAATGCTCGCCAGTTGCAAAAAGCCATATAGTAGAAAATGGAACAGAAAGTTCTTGCATACATTTTCCAGCTTTCCTTGACACGCTTATATTTTCTAATAGAGTAATGACACTTACTTATACTTTGCATTTATTCCTCATCCTCCTCCTCCTCCTCCTACAGCCAACACTCGGCTTCAACAAAGGTAAAAGTAATGTATAATCATTGAAACAAGGAGGAGAAACTTCTGGTGTTGGAAGATACGTTACGTGTGCACTATTACAGTGTCACAGTCAAACTTATTTGCATACCACTTTCTCTTTTTTGCAAACCATATATTTTGTTAAATTACGATCCTGACATTTCCCATGGGACGAGGATCTAGTGAGAAGTTAGTAGCATGAGAAAGTAATCATGAAAGTGAAAGCACAAGGGAAAGAAGAGAGAGAGGGGAATGAAATGGAACGAAACTGAAGCAAAGTCCTTTTAAAGGAACATCACATATTGTAGCCATCTTGAACGCTTCTTCTTCTTGGGAGAAAGAAGAGAGTGTGAGAACAGTGTTTTGTGATACTGAAGAAAATTTGTGTACACAGAAAAGAGCTCGCTCATAAGTTGGGTTTATAGTGTGCCGTGTCCGGGCTTTAGTGGAAACCCTTTTTGAAAGAAAGGCAGTGGAGGAGAGAAAGGAGGGGAAGAGAGAAGGAAATTGAAGGGGTGTGGAGGTTAGGTAAATAGAGATAATAAAAAATATTGGATATAATAACAATATTTACCTACACAATAAGGATGTAACCTAAACCGGGAGATTTATATACTGCTGGTAACTCTGCTACGAACTAAGTACGGAGAAAGGGTTGAGAGAAAACTCAAGTTTTGGGTAACAAATGGCTAGAGAAATGCATTGCCTGCTAAACACGCGTATACTCTCGCATCATGCCAAAATCGAATACAACACAATACACATGCAACAATCGCATTGCGGCATTAGTCAAGTTAAGTGTGCCAGGTTGTAGTCGTTTAGCAAGTGACATTTTGGTGTTACCCTCCAGACAGAAGTTGCGAAACACATGTTACATGCCAGTATGCCGCGTCGTCTGTACTCATGCACGAAGCAAATAAGTTATATATTGTCTGGCGCAGACTGAGAAATTGGTCTGAGCTGTCGATGCAGCTAACCGTTTTGAAATGCAGAATAGTAATAGAGTTGGACTAACAATGCAATTAATGTTTTAGTATTTTCTAGTTAGGATGCATAATTTGACAAATTTAGGGTACGCGAACGATGTAAATGCAATTAAATAATTCTCTTTAAACTATGGGTCTTGCCCGAGAGATTTGGGATAGGGAATGTTAGACACTTAAAATGTAAGCTTGATCCGGCCCGATAGTTCCATCCGAATGTTACCATATTCGGTAATGTTTCATTAAGTATTGTTAAGTAGACACTCCACGTGTATTCGTTCCTACACGTACGAACATTACTTAAATATGTATAGGATGCCTACCAAAGCTTTCACTTGAAGATTGTACTAGAAAACAACTGGGATTTACTGAATATGCAGTGAACAGGCTCGCTATGGAATCTCCTGACTTTTATTAGACAATGTTTGAAATACAAGCGGCCACCATTACACTACACACAACAACTCAACTTACTCATGAAATATTGCTGTGTCCCTGAGCAAAAAGCCAACCTAAATCGCGGAATATTCACAGCTTTTAGTTCAGAGTTGTAGTTTTCATTTCAGTACCAGAATGTGGATTCAAAGGATGCGCTTCGAACTTCAGAATATATGTTGTAAGCTTCATAATACATCGTACACGGAATAACTTAAGGAATTATATATTGCATGAGATTTCGGTTCGGTTGACAGTCTTTTGAGAAATTTACATCGTGTCCCTTCAGATTTGCGATGGTCGTTTACGTTCTCAATTCCCAACCGGATGTTACTGCAAAAATAAATTGTATGAAAGCTCATGTTGATCCCGTATATTGAGCAAGATTCGCAAAGGTTGTCAGATAACCGCACGTCTAATTGTAAGTCTACATTGGGGCGAACGCAATCTTTCTCGCCAGTAATGATAATGTTACTGAAAATAAAAATTTGGAGCAAGTTCTAACAACGTTCTTTTAAGATAACGATTCAATGTATAAATGCATTGTGCCACGCGAGACGTGACAAACCACTCAAACTAAGTCGGGCACATTTTTCACCTAAATCCTTCCTAAAACACAATATGTGCCCACGTTGTTTACATTATGAATTCGAGTGTTTCATTACTGGTATATATATTTTTTCATTTCAGAGGTACCAGTGGGATCGATATTGATCTGCGAAGGGTTGACATTGATCAGTGCCCTCTTCCCGACAACTCCACAGAGCTGAACATATTCGCTGGATCTGACAAGTGCAAAAATGCCACCACCATGGTAAGTTTTCCTACGTATATTTCCAGTATCTCCAAAATTTCGTTTGAGTAGAGTAGCAAGTTTTTTTTTCTCTCGCAAGAGTAAATTCTCTTCTTCACCCACACATGCCATTTCCTTTTCCTCCACTAGTGTCAGAGCTCTATGATTGTCATCCTCAAGTACTTTATAATAACAAACAAGTTCTGCGTAATAAAGCCATCCTTCTTTCCTTGTCAAATAGATTTTCCCACTTTATTCCAACCCTTTTCTCATTTTCTTGTCGCCTGTAGCACTATAAAAACTGGAGGGAATTTGTTGGAGTACGGGAGCGTGAAAGTGGAATGGCACATTACGAATTACGTTGAAAAGAATTGAATTTCGCCCACACTCCGCTCATCGTTGAGGTACTAGTCAGTCGTCTATCCAAGCAAAAACCAGTCAATCAGCCACCTCACGAAAGAGAAAAAAGGGAAAAGTGAAGAAAAAATATATTTCTGCCTTATCTTTGTTCTTTTCTTATAAAAATGCGATTTTCAAATCAACAATATCCTTTTGATCATATAGGCTCTAAAGAGAGAGGGTTGCTCATTTTCTTTTATAATTTGAATACATTGGAAAGTAGGATGTTGAAATTAATCTTTTAGATGTAGGTAGGCGTATTGAAATTTACTATTGAAATAATATTAATGAGCCGTGCTACGCATATTGCTCTTTCCATACTAGCTCTATGCTCTATTTTCTTTAGAACTTTCATGGCGAGTTCAGTCAACCGTGCACACATGTCTGATGAGCTACTTTCCATTGTTTCGATCCCTTTGATCATGCTAATCATGAGCCTATAAAATATGTTTTACATAATGTACATATATGTACATGCATTACCAACTTTCACGAATGGTTTGGTTACACAATCTTATTTATATTTGCATTTAAGCATAATTTGGAAAATAGAAGAGCATGTTCCTATTCATATCCGCTTTCACTCTTACCATAACTTACTTTTTACATCCCATATTTCTCATGCCTTCACATTAGGTGTACACACGTCAGGCTCGTCTTTCATTTCACACAGATCTCCACTAGCTGCACATATCTCCTGTTTTGTGCTTTATGAGGGCGCTAAGAACACTCATAAAGAGCTGCACATGGTATTCATAAGTGGAAACCACGTTTGCTCATCAGCTTTCTCCCGCATTGAAATTCTTCCCGTACGGCTGTGACTTTTAAAGTTGCCACAAGCCATTTACGACGACTTTCATCATCGTTCATTACCGCACCCTCATTCAGAGGATTCATTGACGATATATGCGCTCCTCCTGTGCACATGCATAAATATTCTATTTGGAAATGTGTGCTGACGGTGGTGGATATGCAGGTCTTTTCATTTGAGGGAACTCAAAAGAAGAAGAATCGCGACGGGGCAAAAGTGCTTGTATTATGATACTTTGCAAGAACAAATCAGTTGCTAACAACATGCACACAGTTTAGCATGCTAATGAATTTTAGAGAAATGAGCGCTGTATGCACGTTGTCACTTATATATGCACAGATTCCTGTCATTTACAAAGAAAAATACTGTGGCACACGGATTCAGGAAATGTGCACCACCTGAAAAATACATGGGGGATCTCATATCATCGCACAAAAACTTCAAATGTAATAAAAAGGAGAGAGGCAGCAGACTCTCAGTAGTGAACCACTAATGACACGCTTGGTTACAATGCATCAGAGGAAACATCGGTCGAAGTAGCCCGTTTGGGACTGGGGCGATGCTGTCGCATAGATACTGTCGCATATGAAAAAAATCGCATACGCTTCGGCTGCTGTCGCATAATGTCGGCGCAACTGTCCTCAATTAGCCAAAGTCGCTAATTCAGGTGCCCGAACCCATTTAATTAAAAAATAACTCGAGCTGTCGCATAAAAATGCATTGGTTCGGCAATGCTGTCGCATTAACTGTCGCATAAGATTTATGCGAACAAAATCCCAATGCTGTCGCGTAAAACAGCCGTTCTCTCTCCACTTGTCCGTCCGCACTCAAGTGACTTATGCGACAGCATCATCACTCCGACGTCCGCACTCAATTTGCTTATGCGAAAGCATAAGGATTTTGCGTGCATTTTATTTTTGCAAAGTCAAATGCGACAGCATCATGATTTTGTACGCAATATTTTTTGCCAAAGTCAAATGCGACAGTATAAGGATTCACGTGTTTCCTTATGCGACATCACATGCGACAGTATAAGGATTCACGTGTTTCCTTATGCGACATCACATGCGACAGTATAAGGATTCACGT
>JAQFZW010000371.1:0-66504 GCA_034687055.1 Heteromurus nitidus
GATGCTCCTGGGAGGTATGGAAGAGAAATGACTGGTCGCTCAGCTCCTGGAAGTTTGTTGGATGCACCTGGAAGCTTGTTGGATGCTCCTGGAAGGACTGGAAGGGAAATGACTGGTCGCTCAACTCCTGGAAGCTTGTTGGATGCTCCTGGAAGGACTGGGAGGGAAATAATTGGCTGTTCGCTTTCGACCGGGAGGACATTGTTCTCTACTGGAGGAACCCATCCTACTGGTGGAACTGGACGAACTGGCCAAATGTATTCTTGCTCAACAGGGAAAATGCCGGCACCGCTTTCAACAGGAAGAATGTTTGCGCTTTCAACTGGAAGAATGTTAGCTTCAGCATCATTGCATCCAGGCTGAAACAAGAAGACATTTCGAATTATTAACTTACTAGATAAGATATAAGTTTGTCTAAATGGGAATCATGAGACAGAATAAGAATACTTACTTTCGGCAAAACGTGAAGAACTCGGGCTGTAGCTTGGTAAGCTAAACCCAGCACCACAAGGGAAACCAATAACTTCATGATGATAGTTTTCAGAAATTATTTGCTTTCTAAATTTGATTTTCTCGGAGCGATTTGCTTCTTGATACTGGGCTGAGAGGGAAGATGAGGAGGACTGTGTGAGGAGACCATTTGTCTGCATGATTTTTATACTAAACCTGGCGTAACCACTTCACACCTTATCAAGACACGTTTTCTGGATGTTCAAATGGAAATCATAGCTGAAGTCTGGTTAGCTACAAAATGCATAATTTAAAGCTTAATCCTTTCCGCGATTATGTTACATGGATGACGTGGGCGATTTTATGCACAGGCTGAACATTTAAAAAAACAATCATTCATCTCATCAACATGATTTTTCGAATGTTCTTTTTGTATATGAAGTTTCCGTCAGGTGAGAACATTTGCGTTTCAGTCTTCCGTTTGCTGATGTAACTTTATGGACATAACAAATCTTATAATTTAATAGTTATTTGTTGTCCATTTGCTAAAGAATGATAACTGATAACCCATAAGATGTCATATAATATAGGTTCTCCGTGAAATTTCATATTATACCTTCGGATTTTAATTCAGCGTCTATACAACTTGGGAAACTACGTACATACATAAACACACGCACAAGACCCTCTTGACTACTCCATCTCATCTCTGCATATTTCTGAGTGTAATTCACAAGTACATTTTGCCGTCATTTGGTTCCTAATGGGATCAAAATATAAGATTAATTGGGAGCGGATTATAGTTTACGATTGCCGCAAATGCCACAAAGGTGAAATGTGTACATGGAATGTAGCAAGTTTATTATGTATGCTTAATTTTCGATGCGCAAAGTTTGTTTCGATGATGAATCGCTTCGTAATGACGGGAGTCATGTAGCCCGCATGTATTTACATTTTGCAATCTGTAATAACAACTCACTTCATGATAATTGCCGTTGACTTTGGAAGAAAGGTGTTTGCGCAGCGGTCAAGAAATCCTGTGTTATTGTACAGGGATAGTGGTGTGGGTATAATAAAACAATAATATGATGATGACGCCACCGAAGACTTAGACAGCAAAGCCCACTTCCAACTTTCAGCAATTACGTTGATTATGCTTAGTCGAGCTGATCGAAATTTTCCTTCATTGTACGTTGTCATTGAACTATGAACTTGTTTCCATCTCTTACACGTGACTACTGGAAAGGACGCATTATTGTGAAACATAGTTTCGGAAATTGGCGTTATCATGTCATATCACTCTCATGCAGCTCAAGTCAAGTGTTGCGATTTGCGAAGCTTTGCAAAATGATTTGTGTGTTGAAACTTGAAAGGAAACGAATTTGAAGGAACCTTCGTCTCTTCCAACATCGGTCATTAAAATGCAGGTAACAATCTGATTCGTTAATACCACTTTTGAAAATAAATAAATTTCAAGTCACACTAAGGATAATTTCAATCAGTTAGAATCTTATATATTGCAGATTGTACTGAATACACCAAGACGAAGGAAATGGTAATAGTACAATGGTATGTATGAGACTTTATCCTTCATCATTATGACTTTATTTTGCATAGATTTCACTATACATATATAGAATTCATTCATTCATGATTTAGCGGAAGTCAGCTTCCGAATTGCCATCGGCTGAGTGAAGATTTAGAGAGGGCTATTTTAATAACGATGAAAAATCTTATACTCCACTACGAACTTCATATCTCATCACTTTCTTTTTTATACCCAGTATAGCCTGCACTCGAGTGCATACTGTCTGTATTGTCTTAATCCCTTGCCCAAAAGAAACTGACTATAGGATTCAAAAGAATTTCACAATACCATACACTCACGTGCTTCATGTAGCAGGGTTCCATTTGTAATTTTAATGTTCATACGGTTGAACTACACAAATACAATTTCATGCGCATTTACTCTGCTTCAGTAGCCCATTTCAAATTTGGTAAGGTCTCACAAATAATTTTTTTTCTGTTGTACTGCAAAAAATGTAGGGCATATGGATGGAAGAAGACTTTACAAGAAAGTAACAACTCGTATAAAAACTCTAATAAAGTATATAAACACATACAAATTTTGAATGTATATTTAACTCGGTTATAGTGTTGGTATATACTACACGAGTGTACACACATGTGCATGCCTGAAAATGGTGGGATAACATTAGAAAAGATGAGGTTTCTGATCAACATAATAAGTTCTTATGTCATAATTTAATGATTCTTGGGTTCAAACGTTGATTTGAGTGTGTTGAGTTACAATTTTCAATTCACTATTTTGAAAATCATGCACCGACTAAAACTCGCAGGCTAATCGCAGTATCGCATCGGTATCGCGTTCGTCTTTTGAGTTCAATTTACAATTTCATTTATTTATTATGCATTACGCTTTGCATTGCTTCAACCCATTCGTGTAACGGTTGCAGCCTAGCGAAGGGTTTCCTGACTTTCATTTTCTTTGTCATTAATATCGTGAAAGATTTTAGCAGAACAAAAAAAACTCTTGGTTATCAGTCTCTGCTGTTATTACACATTTCATGCGTGTTAACTCTTGTTTTGACAAAAAAAACACACTGCAGTACAGACACGCAATTTGTTTGAGCTTCACAGACAAATTGACGTTGACTGTCTGCTAATAATTTGTAAAAAGCGTATTCAGGTAAGTAGGTAGGTACAAATTTTTACATGATTTGGGCTTCATAATTTGCGGACAGCAGTCAGTATTTGTGTTTTTGCACTGATTTTGTAATTCGAGATTTTAAATGTCAAAAACGCAATGATAAATTCTTATTCGTATCATGTAAAGGTGCGTATATTAAATAAGCGAACAATAGTTTTTTGCTTTACATGAATTAAGGCAGCAGCGTAGTTATAAAACCTACTTTTTAATTTATCATGCGAAATAACGCAACGTGCCATCAAGAAGACCACAGTCAACGTTATATTATTTCAAACAAAAATGTCCCATTTAAACATGATTAGCTTCGTGTAACACTTATCTTACCTTCATTCAAATTGGATAAAAAAATATTGGTTAATTTAATACGCTAATGATAAGCATTCATTCAAATTTTAAGTGGAATGTATGTCAATTCCTCCAACAAATATTTACAAAAATATAGAATATACATAGGAAATTGACCGTAGCTAACACTTGATGCGTTTACGCATTACCTGAACTTAAGAGGAACTTTTATGAACATCCCCTGAAGCGACAATGAGGAGCTAAATTATAATTTAATCGCTAGAAAATTGTTCATACTAATTTCCTGTGATCAGTGATGATTTGCAGGGAAATCTGCAAAAGGATATGTGTTTTTGTTGTTTCTCGTGAACTATAGCTACAATGCGATTTCTACCTTCATCTAGCGGAACTACTCTGTCTGAGTTTTTGTTGTCCGTCCAAACCTTTTGCCTCTTCTCACTCTTTCAGAAGTCATTATAAATACTCAGGCACTGTCTGCAAGTATTGGCATCATGTCATCATCGTGCTTAGGTAATGACAACGTCATTCTACAAAAAGCGTCTTACATAACGGCAAAAAACTATCAAACTACTTCGTGAATTTCAAAAATGTTTTTTACCAAGCTTTGTATTGAAAATCCATTAAAATCACGTGCAATAATAACATTCGTACAAATGAGACACTCACATGTCTTTAAATGTGTTGTGTGCCATGTGTGTAACGTCAGCGCATTGTCATTTTTTACACATTATTTCAGGATATATAAAATGTGATGAGAAGTGAGGTGCTACTGCTGTTGCGCTACCGGCCGAGATGCTGCATTGCATTAGCACAGAATTGAAAGTGTTATTTCTAAAAGACTTCTATCCATAAAATTTGTACTTCAATACATGCACGTATATCTTACTTAAATATATGTACATGTACATATATTTACTTCAAAGCCCCCTTTTGAGTGACAGCGTTCATCTTTGAATCTTCTTGAAAAAAGTTCTTCAACGTTTTTCTAATAGTCTGCATTACGGCACTTTGTATATAGCTTGGTTCTAAAAGTTATACATCTTTTCGGTATAGCCTAGGTAAGTTTCTCATAAATAATAAGAATGCAAAAAAGTGCAACTGGCAATCTGCCCCCATTTCCAACAGTTATGATATCGAAAGTGAATATTCGCAGTGCAGCGCAGCGACGTATAATAGCCCAAAAACATCTTTCACTATTACATAAGTAAAACATGTAAAGGGTGTGGATGAGAATTTCGCCCAGAAAATACACCACAGCAGTCGTCGTAATAAGAGGAATCTTATATATACGTACATACTTATGTATCTTTAAAATCTTTATAGTTCATCACACAAAATATAATACCTTTGGTTTGGTTTCTGAGCAGGTACTAACTTACAGCAAACGCTCGCAAACAACAGGGTACACACCAAAGGATTACCAAATTTTTGAATCTCGAATAGGGTTATCTATGAGTTCCATTATGCTTCAAATACTAAACACAACACAGTATGCAAGCACACGACTCCAATGTACCTTTCAGGATAATTGTACGCAAACGTACGAACGATCTATCACTTCGACTGGGATTTGCCTTAGTGCAATTGACAAACATTGGTAGAAAATTTGCTAATTGATTTTGTGCATTTTTGCATGTATTCACTTTCAGCAGTTTCATCCACTTTACATATACGCTTTCGATCTGTCAGTAAACATAGCACTGAAAAATGATTATCAAACTATATTGCTCCGCGAAAGAATATTTCCAAAGTCTCAGGAGCGAGTAAATTAAAATATATGTATAAATAATCAATCTAGTGGGAATGTTGTCGTATCTTACTGCTTGTGATTGATTGAGTTACTTACTGATTCACATATAAGTATGCGATTATGTTATCGTCCGTCGTATGCATGCTGGTGCATACTTAATACTTTCATACATTTATGTACATTTTTTTCACCTGATTCACATCATCCACCTAATGAATAATATGCACTATTCTGTCAAAATAATGACGCATATAGAATTGTGTTTTACTCTGAATATATTACATGTTGAGAAAGTAAACTGTATTCATAATTACCTATTGTTTCTGACTAACTTATCTGCCATATCCAGACCAGATCACATCACATTGATCACATTGGTCTACACCATTCAACAGAGACAATTAATCCGCTTTACTTTAACTAGGACTTTTAGGTGAAAGGATGAATGTACAGCTCCTGAGCATTTCCCAAGACACTAATTTTGTGGTCATGTGGGCAATATTAAAAATGCATGTGCACCAACAAGTAGCGCAGTAGTCATCATGTTGTACACAAGCGGTTTGACATGAAACCGTTTGTTGAAACCACAACTCAATCTTACTGCAGTTCACCACATCAATATTTCCTGATCGTGGGGCAATGCAAATATCACAACCCTTCTAAATTCGCAGGTGCGTGTGTACATGTGCATTTAGAAAAAGATGAAAGGTTGAAACTATAGCGTGCAAGTTAGAGTAGGATGCCTATGCTCGGTCCATATTTTTTGCATCGCGGTTTCCGCTGTAACTTAAATAACATATTTAATTGCTTCCTTTCGGCGAGATCATTATGATAACATTAATTTAGATATGACAATCTTCAGGTAATTTAAGGTTACATTTTATTTTGTGGAAAAAGTCCTTGAATATCCAGTAGAACAAAATTAGGTATCTTGAAAGGTCACTGTGTTGCTTTGCATGAACACCAGTTGTTACCCTCACACACATCCCATTTACGACTGGCATTGGTCGACTATCATGTGATGTTGTGATAATGCTCGCTCGTTAACTTCAATCTTCTATCATCCTGATGCAATTTGCAATCATGCAAATCTTGATTGGACCATAGCTGATTTACGATCATATCAAAGTTATTCCAAATTCTGTATTGTGTGACTTTTCTAAAACTCGTGATAGCTATGAGCTGGCAACGCATGGAGTTTTCATTGGATCCGAGACTCTTTTACGCAAAAATGATCACATTACGCCATTCGAGAAAAAAATCCGCGTAAAACCCAAGCAAGGGTGAAAAATTGAGCGAAGAGTAGATTATATTATTAAGACAAAAAGTTGCAATCTCCAACTGCAGCTCCATCCAGGACCTGGTATGATATGCACGCAGCAGTCCACATCGTCATCACCATCACGTATCGCATCTTCCTCCTACCTTCTAGCGAAAAGTCGCTGATTGCTGTCAAATTGAAATTACATACAAGAAACTAGTTTTTGTACTCAAAATTGCGATAGGTTCAATAGACGTGATTAGAACACTTGCAAATTACGGACTTTGGAACACACTGTTCATTATTACGGAAAGAGAAGAGATGTGATCACATCTTACATTGGAACAACAGCACAAAAAATTCATGGACTCCATAGGACAAACTTCTCTTTTATGCCTTGACGTAGATGTGAATAAGATCCTTTGTCAAATATATCGTTACCTTTGCAAATGCATGTTTGATGTTTGCTTCATGTTTTGTGTGACTCGTTGCCAACAACATATGACGGAACACATGCCTCAGTGCAAGTGTCCGTGAGCGAGCGAGTATAAGCATGTGGTATGCCTGCCCACGATTCAGAATGCAAAAGTGAGTGTGGTAGAGAGTGTATATATCAATCCTACACTGCCAGACTGAAAAAGTCAAGAGACTGACTTATAGAACCAGTTCATATCTAGACACTAGAAGGAAAAAAGGATTTTCGCACTAAACAATGTCTTTTAGCATTACTTAATATAGCCGAGCTCAGAGAAGCTCAGTGCAGCTGCACTTGAATCCTTTCGGTATTTGTGCCGAACATGAAAAATAAGCAGGGTTTTACTTTGTACTAAACTCGCAACTTTGACTCAGTAGCAGATGATTCGGTTTCGCTGATGGTTATATAACGCAAACTGGTGCATGGTGTTTCTACATAAAAGTTTTTCCCGTGCCTAACAAAGTCTCAAGGCTGAAAACACTGTCTGTCTGTGTTCAATTCACAACTCCGGAGAATTCATTCCGATGATGTAACGTGTTGCAGTTAAAAGTTATCTGATTTCTGTGTTTTAATGTTCGCTATTTATTCTGCTGTTTGTTAAGTTGTAAAAATCATATTACATTTGCTAAGCCAGGCAAATGAAAGTGTGATCGTGAAAAGCGAAAAGTTTTGGAAGGAATTTTGCATAAGCTTTGGGAAATGTGAGAAATGGCGAGAAGAGAACAAATAAGTGTGAAAAATGGTGATGTTTGTTGAAGTATATAATATATATCTTGTGGCTGCAGTATCTTCGGTGTGTCAGTGTTTCTGATTATGTATTTGTTATAATGAACAAACCCAATTATAATTTCAAGAAGATCTGAGTGTGTAAAAGTGTATTCTCAAAAGTGGGCACAATGGCAAGTGAAAAGGACTCGGAGGTGGGCACCTCAATGTCCAGAATAAGGAACTCCACGGGTCACTCCATGACTAGCCTTCAAAAAATTAGCTTAGCCATTACTGGCACAATGGAGAAGTTCTTTTACAGGCGAGTATAATACAAGAATTATGATGAAGAGGATTAAGCTTATATGATGTTCATAGAATTTATAAAAGAGATGATTTTTATCAAGCTACAAGAATTGGAAAGATCTGCAGTTTAAAATCCTATAACACCAGCCACGCTCATAAATAATATCGATGCATTTTAGCTTTGATGATTTAGTATTTCACACCATTATTTCCACCAAATAAAACACCACATTCCATTAGCATTGGTAACGACTTCCATCCAGATATTAAGCCGGGATGACTGCTTTTTTATATGCCATTGTGCTTATATTTCTCTGCTATTTTAGCATCGTGATTTGAATATATATCATTTCCAAATCATAACCATCTCAGCTCACGCACGAACGATTCATTCCTAGAAACAAAAATTGTGCTAAAGAGAATTGAGCATAGGTATAAATACTTCGCCAGCTGGATTTGCTGGATTACATCCGTCCTAAACACGAACGAGTAGCAAGCTGTGTTTTTATGAATGCATGTAAAAGAATACATTCAGTAAAACCCTAAAACAATAACAATTTTTGTTTCAACAGGATTGCCTGAAATGAGTAGGAAAATGGGGAAAATTTGACATTGATCGCATTGATTTTTTGTTTGCATACGTGGAATAGTAATAACTAAAATACTGACTGACTCATTACACAATACCAGTGAGGATCCTCAACAAAGCAAGCTTATTGTCCTTTCATATAGTTTGAAGACAACGGAAGAGAGATACCTCGCAATTATTATATATGTGGCAAAAAGTAACACAGAACTGGTTTATGCATGCATGCATGCTAGGTGCTAGTAGCTCCTCAGTTGTCAGAGTAGAGGAAGAAGTTGATATGGTTTGTGGTTCTGTATTAGATATGCTTCACATACGAAGCCATAAGCCTTGCCATAAATTTATACATTAATTAATGCCGCAAGTAAGAGAGGACACAGAAGAGAAGCACGTCTGCGCGAAAAAGGAATCTATGAACAAGCTTTACTTTACTACCTAATTTTTGGGGAAATGTGATTAGAGCAAAGTGCAATGGAGATGGCGACTGATAAAAAAGTACGTGCCAAGATGTTTTATAAGATCTAGGGACATTTGTCATTGCAAAGGTGCAATAATATAACGAAAATTAGGGTCATGCAAAGGTATACCTTTGGTGCTGAAGGTCAGAAGTCACAAGCACCTCTGCACTCTGCGATCAACACCAACAGTCAACTCAAAATAATTATTTAATGCAAAGTGTGTAAACGAAGCAGACGACAAAAATCTACCTAAGCGATATCATAGATTAATGGCAGCAGCACAGCTAAAATTATGTCTGCGTTAAGCGATGGCTTATCTTTGATGATAGTTATTTGATCCTCCCTGACACGACACGTGTGTTGTTAACACTGTCTCAAAACACACAAGCATTATTTATCTGTTCACGGCGATTTTCAAAAGTTCAAGGGCTTGTCGGCAAGGATTACTTAGAAAAAATACAATTTTACATCCGTAAGGAAGTATTTATTCCGCAAAAAATACTTACAAGTGAATGTACTTGCTCTTACCTTTTACTTCACTCCAAACTGCAACATCCCATAAAATTACTGACAATGTCAACCGTTACGTTACAACTACGACGTGAAATGTTTATAATGTTTCATTTATGCGTCATGTGGAACCACGTAAAAATATGGTTTGGTCAGCCATGTCGTAGACGTTTACAAGGGCTTACACACTAATCGAGTGAAGCGTCTAAGGGTACATGACAAGGAAATGTTCTTACGCATAAATGCCACATAATGTGTTGTAGTTTTGTAGTACTCCTCATGGCACCATTTTCCTTTGGTTATCGACGTGTACATACAAGCATGTTATTAGTACAAGGCTCATCTTGTACAGTTACTGGTATAAGAAGTAATCAAGTTATGCTATAAAAATGTGATTCCGAGTCACTCTCTTCGTTGCTACTGCTGCTGGGGAAAATCTAGTCTTAAAGAAATTTATGACAATGGCAATATATATTATGTGGAATTGTGGAGCTAAAAATTATGATATTGTGGGAATTAGAATGGTATAATGATTAGACAACTGATATTTTTACGTGTTTACAGAATTCACTTTAAAATTGTTCCCAGGATTGCATTTAATCACTAGCCAAGCTGATGTAAAGTCATTTTTACACCTAAAATATTTTTTCTTTTCGCAGATGGGGCTATGTAGTAGCAACGTATCCTTACCGATTCATCATAGGATGCTTGTTATGCACAACCCTTTGTGGACTTGGATTAATGAATTTTACATTAGAAAATCGACCTGACAGATTATGGATTCCAAGAGACTCATCTTTCGCATTAAATACCGAATGGCTGCGGGGTAACTTCCCCTCACCTGTACGTCAAACTCAGCTCATAATAACTGCTGAAAATGTGCTCGACCCTGAGATAATGAGAACGGTAAGTTGAAGTTTATGCTTGTCAAAGGATGATTTTTTTGTAATTTGTAATTCACGATTGACATACAAAAGGTTCAAAAGGAACATTGTTACCAATAAATAGTTCAAAAAATAAGATTAGTAAAGTTAAGTGAATCACACCTTTCACTTTAATTGTTCCACTTCGCAAGATGTTTCATCCTTTGAATAAGTATGCGAAAAATATGAGGATGGAAGTAAATGCTGAATTTAGTCATGGTCATAATTAAATTGCAAATATTCAGACCAATTCATTCCTTCAAATAATTGTGTTGTTTTTTCTTAGCTTCTGGAGATCCACGAAAGGATCAATAACATTTCAGTTACGAATGGGAAGACATGGAAAGATATTTGTTTCAGGTAAGACCATGAATCATGTGATTAATTGTATTAGGGTTAACCTCTGAACACCCTCAAATTTCTCAATCGTCTTATATAACATGAGGAAAGCTATGCAAATGCGATGATTACCGTCCACCAATTCATAGAGTTGTTTTCCTGTTACAAATATTAAGAGCTAGGTAATCCAGTTAATTTCTGCATGTATGAAGTAAGAAGATTCCCACGCTTTTCGTGGAGTTGGACGTGTTTCATGGAATTCGCAAAACAATTCGCAATTCATGCATTAAAACACTTCGGAAACATTCTCACGATTTGCGGACGGATAATAATAATGAAATTTCTAACAGATATGAAATGATGCAATGCTAATGTTTTCGTTCTACACCTCACCAACAAAACACCTTACACAAAATACTTTATACAAATGACCACCAAAGTCTAAATGTATTTCTAATGAATTTTAAGAATAATAATTATTATTATTCACAAGCTTTGTGAAATGAATACAATGCAAACAACAGAAGTATTACAATTAAATACACTTGGACAGACATAAAACTTTTCAGTTGTGAGAGATTAGTAGGTAGTAGCAGCGCTTTATGTCTGCTGCAGCACATTCTTTACGTAAATCCCCGTCTAAAGAAAATACACCTCTCTGCTAAGGTCTCGAAAGTCGAAACGCACAAATTATTCCACCTGTGCTTGACAGTAATTTACTATACTTTCTTGTTATTCAAGTAAGATTGTTTACCAGCATTTACTTGATACCCAGACCTAGAATTACCAGAATGTTCATTTTTAGTAATCTTCACACAATCTATCTTCCTCCAATCTACGCACTTGCCTGTGTGTATCTGGACGAGGGGTCATTTTGCAAATCATGATGATATTTAGCACGTCTTTTTAGATTTAGCCTGCTTGCTGAAGTTGGTTGTACACAACACTAGACTAGAATATTAACCAAATATTTGCTCATATGTATTTATGTATAGTTTTCATCGCATGAATTTGTTCAAGGATTGAGAATACTGAGAATAATATGATAAGATGGTAGAACTAGAGACCATCAAAAAGGCGAGAACATGCTCAAACCGAAGGGGTTTCCTTATTTGCAGATTGCCAATAACAAAGTTCAACTTTGATGGACGAAGACGAAGGAGAAGGTCAACGAATAGCAGCCACGAATATCATGAGCATGACTCAATGTTTGGCTCGGCATTCGCCGACTTTGACGAGTTTGACACTGATTTCTTTACAAGTGACGTAATCAGCAGCAGCACTTCTGGGAGTCACTCGAGTCACGGTGGAGGGGATGTTCGTAGATTCGACCCAATGCTCAGTCTGCCAGAAGATGTTTACTGTTCCATCGTTAACAACTTGGATGAGGCATGCTGGGAAATGAACCCTCTTGAATTGTGGTCTTACAACCGAACTGAGATCGAGAATTTGACAAAAGAAGAGATCATCCATGTTTTTAATACGCGTCTCATTAGCCCCGTATTTGGTCGAGTTGTGAATTACACGGCGGATTTGGGAGGACATATTGAGAAGAATGAGCTTGGGCAGATAGTGAAAGCCGAGTCAATAGCACTAAAATGGTATGTTGCGATCAACCTGTCCGAAGTGAAAATGGGCAGGTCCGTGGCGGATTTGGGAACCGGTGAAGTTGCGGATGAGACCAGCCTCGCGTGGGAAGCAGAGTTCATCAATTTAATTGAGGAGATGAAGAAAACATTACCGGATGGAAGGAAACTGTACTTTGCCACGGGAAGGAGGTAAACTATTATGCCATCGAAAGTTACTGTAAAGATCTGTTACATAATACTGCGCATGCCTTATTAACCTTGAGAAACTGCATAGGAACAAAGGAAGTAAATCAATTCTCCGCAGTATTTCAAGGAGTACCTATATGCAAAAAAAACTTGTTTTCAGCATGATTATAACAGCCATTTCAATATTCTCAGAATATTTGCTAGCTGTGGTGTATCATATTTCCCATACGAATATCGTCATAATTTCCTGCAAGTACCCCTTTTCTCCAACATTTTATGACTCATTTTATGATTACAGCTTTGGAGATATCAGCCAGGATTTAATTCTTGGTGATGGACTGATGCTTGTGGGAGGATTTTTCATCATGTTCGTCTATGTCAGCACAATGTTGGGGAAGTTTAATTTAGTAGAGCAACGGGTATACAAAAAATACCATTCAAAAGATAATTTAGCCTTTTTTATCGAATCAATTATTTGATTCGTTCATCACAGGGTCAGGGTCATTGTCTGTAAATTTAATCGCCTTTTTGTATCTTTATTTGCAACTCTGCAGCCATATCTTTCCATTGCTGGAATCAGTTGTGTCATCCTTTCTGTTGCGATCTCGTATGGAATTGGATCTGCTTGTTTTCTAGTCTATGGGCCAGTAAACAAAATTCTGCCTTTTCTACTCCTGGGCATTGGGGTGGACGATATGTTCGTGATCATGCAATGTTGGAACAACCTATTTCCTGACTGCCTCTCCAAACGAAGCAAACTATCCATACCTGAACGAATGGGTATGACACTAAAGCATGCTGGAGTTTCAATAACCGTCACCAGTCTTACAGACATAGCAGCGTTTGGCGTTGGAGCCTCCACGGTACGTGCACAAGAAGTCGTATTATGCTGGTGGTGGTGGTGTGTGTGTGATGTCAGTGTCAGAAGTTTGACTTTTTTCATTGCCATTACAAAAAGCTTGATGTGCTCTACGATTATATGTCCATTACGTACATGAGCAAACACAAAGGCCATGCACCTGACACATGGCAGCATATGCATGCGATATCAGGTTTCAAGCTCCACACGTTATGGTTGGATTCTTTAGCATACCTACGCAAATGGTTAATGCGGAAAAATATTAATTTTTTTTATAGATCTTACCAGGCCTTCAGTCTTTCTGTGTATATGCAAGTATTGGAATTTTGGCGATTTTCCTTCTTCAAGCAACATTCTTCGTAGCGTGGTTTGCGATTGACCAAAAGAGATTAGAAGATCGGCGAAATGCGTTTTTATGCTGCATTAAGTATAGAGATGACGAGTACATCCCAAACAGCCACAGCCAAAGAAGTTATGCTCAAACATTTTTTGATGAATACTTCTCAAAGTATTTGTTCACACCCGTCGCAAAGGTGAGAATTCATTGAAAGTGGTGGGATGATTGCATGAAAGACCTTTCAAATGTGCTCGCTCCCATACATCTAATTCTTTCAGGTGTATTTTTAGCAAAAAATGTTGATGTTTCATATTTAATCCGATGTAGGGTCTGGTCATTTTCGTAACAATCGCATGCCTCTCTGTAACAATTTACGGGAATACCAAACTACGCCAGGAATTTGATCCAATTTGGTTTCTCCCGGATGGCTCACACTTATCACAGTTCCTCCAAAAGAGGGAGATCAATTATCCCGGTATTGGCTTCCCTGGGTTCATTGTCGCACATCAAGTCAATTGGTCGGCGAGCTTTCCACAAATGGAAAAGTTTGTAAACGATGTAAAAGATTCTGATAACATCTATCAGTTTGACAACTGGTTTGAAGATTTCAAGGAGTATTCCAATGCAAATTTTAAGACAAGTATGTTCTCTTGCACAAATTTAAAGAAAATCTACATCCAACCTGTTAACAAAATAACTGCATCTCGTATGGTTTGAATTCAAAATAGATATTCCTGAGACGCCCCCACCAGCGTCCAAATTCAATAAATATATGGGCAAGTTCCTTTACAGCCCTGCAGGTTCTAAGCATCGGGCATATTTCAAGGTTGCTGGCAACTTTAGCTGCGGTGATAAACTGCCTCCTGTCAAGGTAAACTAAAAGTCCCTTATGGCCAGTACGGATACAATTGTATGCTCTATGTCTCATAAATCCCTGACAGCAGTTGCATTACCTGTTTTCTTTCTACTTAGACGGTTCTGATGCCTTTCCGTTTTAAATATTTCCACGGGCCGACTGAGCACATTCCTGGAATGAATGACCTTTTACGAATCGTTAAGAACGCCAACCTCACGTTCATCGAGAACTCCAACGGCCACATGTTTGCTTGGAGTACAGGATTTGTGACATGGGCCACCGATGAGGTTCACATTTTACTTAAATTTTGCCAGATGGAAATATGTAAAATAAACCAATTTTTAATCTTCGTATGTATTTGTAGTTAATTACAGTTGAGCTGTATCGAAGTGTTGCTCTGTCCTTGGCTTGCGTCCTGCTGACAATATTCTTCCTTTTGGCAAATTTGAGAATGTGCTTTTTGTGTGGAATTTGTGTCATTTTTACAATAATCAACGTTGGAGGATTGATGTATTTCTGGGATCTGACGATCAACATGGTCTCCTGCATTGATATAGTTTTGGCCATCGGGCTTTGCGTGGATTATGCATCACATATTGGTAAAATATTATACTACAAAGGAACGCAATTTAAGAAGTTACATGAAATGAAATGTGAATTGATTCATGTAATTTCAGGTCTTGCGTTTATGACATGCTCGGGAACAAGAAACAGCCGAGCAAAACAAGCGCTTCGAAATATCGGACCAGCAGTATTGAATGGAGGCTGCAGTACATTCATTTCTATTTCTCTTCTTGCAAGATCTCAGTCGATGGCCTTTATTTCCTTTTTCAAGGTTTGTAATTATAGTATTAGAACATCACAGTGAAAGTAACAATTTGACATTGATTCGTTAACAATATTCTTTGTTTGAATATATTTTTCTCTCTAGATTTTCACAATCGTTGTGGGTTTTGGACTATTTCATGGTTTAGTTTTTCTGCCAGTAATTCTAAGCCTCCTTGGTCCAGATCCGTATCCGAATGTTTTCGTCGGGCCAGAGTACCACTTTGATGAAACGGGGAAGGGGGTTGAAATGCATGCCATTTCCAGCAAAAGTATTAAATTAGAGAAGCGATGTCCTAATGATAACTCAAGTTGTGAAAATGGGGGACCGGTTCTAGACCCACTACTCGTAGAAAACGGAACAACTTCGTAGTATTTACAAACATAAATGTTTAAGTCAAGTATTATTATGAAAACATGAAGCGTCTGGAAGACTTAAAAATCAAAGCATTGTAGCTGTAGGTGTTTGCGTTTACTCATTTAATCGCACATTACTGTATTCTCCTTTAGAAATCGTTATTTTTATGACAATGTGACCTGCGACTGAGGCTTTCAGAGTTTGTTTCTCAATTTTAATTTTTAACTGTGGTTGCATTTCATTATTGTTTGGTATACAGATACTGTTTGTATAGTACTGTACTGACATTAGAGATATATGATATATATAGTATAAGATGACATAGTTTGAGCTAATTTTGCCATTTTAACGAAATGTTATTTTTTTATACCAATCCCGAGGCTGTATATTAATGCAGAGAATTGCCGAATGTGATTAAAATATCATTGCGATGGAATTAGTGGGATTTGCTCAAACTATGTATGTGCGTGTATATATATGGAGCTGCGAGATGACGTGCAATTTCCTACTACCTAACTGTATATGACTGTGATCATTGATCAAACGATCAAGACGAGGTGTTGTTTATATGAAATAAAAGTGAGTGTGTAATTTATTGCCAATAAATCAATTTCCATTCTACAATTTGTCATTGATTTTTCTACCGAGTATATCAGAATACATACGCCAGAAACTTCGAACAAAACATAACTGTCGTTCTTAAAAAGGTTATTCGGAAAATTGTGAAGCTATCTGAAAGGAGTGAATTGTACAAGTAAGCAAATCTCAAACAGTTAACTTATGTATGTAAAATCCCCATTTTAGGTGAATCGTGTCGGTTCAACTTGAGCTTTGGCAGGGGTGCGCTTTTCCGATGCAGAAATCCTTAATGCACAGCAACACATTAGGGCAAAAAATCCTCCGAAGCCACCCACAGCTATCCAGTACTCCAAGTAGCTTCGCGCTGAAGTATAATTGACAAAAAAAAGTCAGTTTACCAACTATTAGGATAGATACTGTGATTTTTTCAATTAATTTTCAAATTTCAACTCACGGTTAACTTTCACTGTGAAAGCTTTTGTGACATTGCCCAAGAAGTTTTCGGCAGAGCACTCATACTCTCCCTCAATTTCTTTCACTGCTCTCATGAACAACAATACCGTGCTAGGATTTTCGGGAGTGGGGTCATGTACCATCGACCAGTAGAGATCAGTTCGATTAATGTCCTAATATAAATACGAGACATCCAATTAAAGTTAAGTCCGGATGTTACAGTTAACTAAAATACTTATGTCCACATGCAAAAGTTGGCCCTCACATATCCATCTTTCTTCCACATCATTTTTGTCATAGGATCCCCTTGAGAAAGATTGCAAACCAAGCTGAGCATTCCAAGTTGATTGTAATCATAAACAACGGACACTGCTTCTTCAGATACAAGCACAGGTGGCTTTGGGACTGTTTTACAGGCAAAAAATGAAGCCATTGTATTTTAAGTACGTCATGCTTTATATGAGAATCACTGTTAGGATTGGAACCTTAGGATTAAACATTAATTACACACCTCTGATATTCAAATCTAATCTCTTGATACTAGGTTTCACGTTAGTCCACAAAGGTATGATACACTCAATATAGCTCATGTTGACGTTCGCAGGCATTGTAACGTCGTCATCGGGGTCCAATAGATATGTGTTGCAAAAGTCACTTGCTTGGGGACTCCAGGGCTCATCGGTTTTGCTTGAAACTAATTTTTCCAATACAATCCAAGCATTAGCACCACGATTTGATACAACGAAATAAAGAAGTTTCACATTTGATTGTTAAACTTCACTCAAACTAACTTGTTTCAATGGATCCGTCGTTCCAACCAAGTCTCTGAAATCTTCCATAAGCGTGGTGATATGGAAAACCGCAACATTCAAAAACGATATCATCTCCGTCATAAAGCTCTCTTAGTGGGTCAATCGGTTTTAAAACAAGTTGGCTAATTGGTCCAAGTTGGCTAACTGGTCCAATCGTTTGATTTACTAACTTCTTAACAACCAGCTTCACAAACTTGTCCACAGAGTATTCCTCATTGCCAGCGACGGAAACTGTGTTAGATATCAGCCGAACCATACACATACGAGATACCATTCATAAAAATGTTTGCATTTGACAAATTTTAATTTGGACTTAACGATCTCATCACCGATTTAATTTTAAAAGTCTCACTCATTTCACATTACCGTAACGAAACCGTTGAGACTCTGGTGCTAGAGTATCGAAGACAGTCATCAATTCTGCGGACACATCAATTCCATCGCCAACGCACTGCACAAGCAATGGGGTTGCAATGGTGTAAGCCGCCGTATGACGACAAGGCTTCAGACTTCGTTTGCAACATGTATCTAAAATACTCTTCTGGATCTGCGAATAATAATTTGAAACAGTTGTATGTAGATATAAAGGAGCCATATAGGGCTTCAAAAAATTTGTCAAATTATACATCTGCATGTTTTTCGCGATGTAGAAATCCCCTCTTCCTCATTTCACATTCAGGTTGATTGTGACACAGAGCTGCAGAAAGTTCGGGAGAGCTCGTGCTATTAGAGCAACACTCAACCCCGTCCATCGTCTTCCTCAGTTTAAAAGCAGCACTTCCTTCCGTCAACGTTTTAAGGGGAAATACAGGTTCGACTTCAAGGGTTTCTACAAAGTATCCACAAGCATGATTTCTTCATAAATTGCACCCTGTATAAAATATGTAATATCACTCATGTGGATTTGATATTGATTGCTATTATACCGTTAACCAAGTTTACAATTACTTCTTCCGTTGAATTATGAACTGCACATTTGTAAATGGCAGGGATTTGAGTAAAATCATCTTTGTTCAGGGCAAACCCCTTCTTCGGATCAAATGTAGCATTTAAAGGTGTCCATTCCTCTTCGATATTTTGTTTGATTGAAAGAGTGGCATCTACGTCTCTTTTGGTACCTTTGCAGGGTAGAATGACCGACTCTTTGTCGTTCAATCCCACGGTAAATTCTTCTCCATCGTTGGACAACAGTTTGGAATGGTCACCGATTCCTGGAAGGAACACGTGTACATTTTTTTGGAGTACAGGACTGCTGTCCAGCGACCGACATGTGTACAACCCAGTTAAACTAGGATGATTAAGTAGGAGTAAGTCACTCAAAAATTCGACTGCTTCAGGATTCGTCAAATTTTCTCCGAAGGTAACTCTTGTGTTTGTTTGTAACTCCAGTGATCTAGGCTAAAAACTCACAATGTGAGATATACTTGGAAATATTAGACATAGACTTGGGATACGCATTCGGACAAGTCGCTCCTGAATTGCTAATAAAACAAGATTCTTAGCTACAGATTGCAATAAATTTGAGCTTACCTGAACGTCAGTCATAACCCAGTATAGTGGGTATGCTGCTCTACATGTGAGAAGTATTATATGGAGATCTGGATTTATGACACTAAATCCATCATCTTCTTTCACAACGAAATCTTTGTAATCTTCTGCAGGTGTGTCGGCGCTGGTCACTGCCCAAGTGCTACTATGTCGGTAGCCTTGTAAGTACACCTCTGGCTCGGCCACTTCTGCCATGGTCATGTTTTCGGGGGAATCTGATTGCTGGACGCTGTCCCTAATTCCAAATAAAATGTTGACGGCTAACACACCGAAAATAATTAATGTTTTCAACATTTTTGAATGGATTGCGAATTAAAATTTATTGGAGAACTAGAACAAAAATTGGCTAGACATCTTTGGTAGTCGCTGCTGACACCAATTGTGAAATTCAGGGATTTTGTGCAATGTACATCGGTATTGAACATGATACTTAAATGCACGCATTTTCAAGCTCAATACTATACATCAATTTATACAATATTTGTACAATTTACTTTTGGATTTACTGAAGGATGAATGGCCACATTAGTTTCGGAGGAAGGGGCTACACACATGTTCACCATTTAAGCAATGATTTCAGGGGTAATCGCGTTCTTCCATGACACACGCAAGGCAATTATGAGCTTAAATGATCGATAAAGTACAATTTTTCGCCAATATTGATTGTATTAATGGCAATATGCAATATAGAGGTTGTAATAGACATTCATACTAGTGTAAAGTCCAAACGTGTCCCATCCAAAAATAATATCCCATCCATAATATACGTATATTTATACACTTTGTCCATGCGAACTTTTAAGCTTAATTTGTACTTAAAGAGTTTGATTGATCTATAGATTCCATGCTTTTATTTGAAAGTAACACACATATTATTGTGAATATCGATGCTTGAAAGTTACAAATAAGATATTGGTCTGATAGAGCTCATGATCTAGTGCGACTATTCCAGAATAAATCTGAGTAATTTCTGCACAAATTCCCCAGATGGTGACTGCGGCGATTCAGATAATTTTTCTACGAATGTAAAATGGTCGTCTCCTTTACTGCTCCACTTCCGAACATCTTTAAAAACTGGCCGTAATTTCTCATAATATTTTTCAGACTGCCGATGGAATTCGGGTGAATCCATTTCCCCTACACAAACCATTATTCGAACATTCCAGTGGAGAGTGGAAGGATTCATTGCTTGGAACTGTGGGCTCATTCTGACTGCTTCCTCTCTGCAATAGGTATAAAATTTCAATCAGATTTTGAAACACTTATTGACTGCAGGAACATGGCAGTGGTCATACAGGGTGCGTAATATGATAATTTTTGTACTTTGTTAAATTTAACGCATCGTTAACATATGTCCGAACAAGGGGCTCTAAATTATATATTCCGGAAATTAGGACAAGTCCTTTGACTCTGGTAAATAGATGTTCATCTTCCATATTGTTTATCGGCTGATGAAGAATGCCTACGGCCAACTGGGCTCCGGCACTGTGTCCTCCAATAAAAAACGGTGCCTTATCCATTCGTATCATGGCGTGCCTTAGTGCCATAAAAAATTCAGCTTGAATATCAGCAACGGACACTACAACATAATTATACCTTCAGAATTCAACTTTAATCTCAGTAAATCAAGTGACTATAATGAAGGGAGACAAATATATTGTACCACTGGGGGCTAGGGTATAGCCTAAAACAAGCGTTTTTATCCCGTTCCTGTGCATATTTAGAACCATTTGACCAGATATGTCCTTAGATCCTTCTGCATTCAACGTGATTCAAATGTACTTATCATATACGTATATCATACATTTCACAACCAAATTTCTGTCATGATTGTGAGCTTGTTACAAAGCCCGGACCTTGCCAATATCCACCATGAATCCACACAAGTACGGGCGCGTCATTCGGAAGGTCTTCTCCGTACGAATCGTATTTCTGACTGGACAAGTCTCCATACGAAATATTCAAAGTGCATTGAACACTTTCTTGAGCCTTCTTTGTTTCTGTGTATCAGTCAGGAATGATATTCACATTTGCATCATTCAACGGATTTTCAGAAAATACGATACCCTTGGTACCTGCAGCGCATATGTTGATATACTGATGAATCACGTCATCGGGAGTTTTATTTGGGTTCCATCTGCTCGGTGACATCTGATTCTCGAGCTCCTGTGAGAAAATAATATTTTAAAGAGTAAACATAAGGAAAAAACACTTCTGCGAATGCAATCTGCAAACTGAAAATGCATGTAACGTAATACATAAAAGTACAAACACCGACAAGTTCATGGAATTGCGTCTTAAGTGCAGATGCAAGATGCAAAACAAGCTTTCATCTTCATCTAAACAAACCTTTAGCGTCAATGTCTGCCAGTGGTTCTCCATTATTCTTCAAGTGAAATTTATGGGAACACAAAAAAGATACAATGCGAATGTCGAGAGGTGTTTAAAAATGTGCATCTTTACATGATCGCTGACAAACCACTTGACTAAAACAAGTCTTGCTTGCTATTGCTAGTCATTATATTTGTATTTTCACTCTCAGCCAAAGTATTTTTCAATCCGCTTGCAGCAATTTGAGTTTTACTTTTTAGAAACACCGAATTAAATTATGGAGAACAAGAGTCAGTACTCTCCTGTCGAACATATACTTTAATTCGCACAGCGGGAGAGCTTGCTAATAATTTTACTGACTTTATTATTTTATCTCGCACTTGTTTTATACTGGCCACATGGACGTCCGTCCAAATGAATTACATACTGAAATAGATAAGCAAGGTAATTAATTGGCAATGATATTGGAAGTAGGTGATGGGTGGAATACAAATATGCCCACAATATCCTTACGCACTTGCAACGGTCCAACAATTCAGACTGGGTTCAAGTTATATATCCATGATAAATTCCAGTTTTTCGCGAGAAAAAATGTGCGTAAACATGTATCATCGTTGTATATTACATCGACAGGGGAAATGTACAGGTCGCCAAATATCATCTGCAAGAATTAGAATACATGTTCTTGTCAAGTCAAGTTGTGAGAGTCAAGTCAGGATATACATATGCCATATTACATTATTATCGTCAGCCATCGGCAGTTGAAACTCATTCATTCAACTCTGATTGGGCTCCCTGCTGTGACGAACATATATACAATTTACATCTTTTTATTACATCGAGTTGCACATGCATATATGAAATGCATGAGTGGCAAAATAAATTATAAGGTTTCAGACGGCTTGTGGAACAAGATTACTCCGCTGGAAACCTAGCTTATGTGCGAAAACGGAGACGCTGACGAAGGAACAAGACTGTTGGAAGTGGCAGAAATAATTTATGTATTTTCTAGAATTGTAAACCAGATTTGTCTTTCGCGATATAATGGTGACAGTGCTTGAATTATTTAATGATAGCAAACTGGTAAGCATTATCGGTCAAAGGTGAAGGTGACCTATGTCTGTATATTTTTTGCTTCTCCGAAGTTGTAGTATCATGGGAGCATCGATTGATTTGCTTCTTGGTGAGAAAATAATTCGAACTTACAAGGCTGCTATACGACTAAAGGCATTTGTATCTCTCACCGTCACACTTCTGAACATTTCAGCAATACTACACACCAACATCGAAACTTCGTGGAGGTTTATTGATCTATTATAGAATTTGGCCAGTCATTGGGAAAAAACTGGCCAGCATTGATGGAATCTACCGGAAAGGCAAGATTACACTTTTACGCCGGAGTCATCACAAAATATATAAACCTGCAACGAAGTGCATCATGCCACCCTCAAAGTTTCCTGCTTTATAAGAATGACTCCAATTTAGTAGCTTTATATTTGTTGTGCTGAGAGTTTGTATAAACATCGCTCGGCTATTGTACTGCTTGCATGTCTACCCCCGAAACTGCTCCTCACAAAATATGAACGCGTTGATGGTGGCATTTGAGAGAACACTTTTCGAGGAAGATTTACAACCGCGAGTACATTGATTCGAGGTGTCCGTTCTGGTTACCACTTTTTTCCTTATTTTTCTCCACTCCGCTTTAATGCTTGCTACGGTATGAAGATGTGAATAGAGGGCTGTAAATGTGCATTGTGATCTCAATTTTAGTGAATGCAATGAATTATTATTACCTAAGCTAATACCTGGCACTTTCAATCCTTGACTTGGATGTTGACGTCGATCTTCATAAAATTGTAGAATTCCCCATTTCACCCCATATCATTTCAAAGTCCGATTCGTTTGATTCAACCAAACAACATATCATACATGGAATTCAGTAATATAAATTCTGTTGGTTTCCATTTTACTGGAGAATATCTAATGCATGATGAAATCGTTTCATATTTTAGCTAGTCCTCTGGATGGTGAACCTAATATCATAATTTAATTGGTAATCTGGTACATCCTTCTTAAGGGGATTTACATTTTTCCTCATTCCGTTTTAACAACTTACAATTATTTTGGAAATGATCATATATACATCGTAACCGACGAATTCATTCGAATAGCGTTCATTCGTACAAAATATCCCATCATGTCTTACATATTTTGTTTTAACTCATTTCAAGTCTATACGTATCTAGGTCTACTTCAAGAGAGATTTTTACGTTTTCGTATATATTGAATGGAGTTTAATTAAACCCTAAAATCTACCACTAAGATTTAGGCCTTATTCAACTTTATATGAAAAATAGGGAGTATGAAAGAGACCTCACAAGTGACTATTTTACACCACACGCAGTTTCACATCTCTCCTTTTGTTTTCTTTTACAACTCCAACAATAAGACCCACTGTGCTCCAAGTTCTCATTGAATCACTGCGATATATAGTCGAGGACTGCCCAGCGAGAGTTTTCTGGATGTGTTTAAAACAGTTTGTTTACGATATAAACTTGTCTGCTCCTGTTTTTGTTAAAAAATCATTCGTAGGCCTTTTTTAAATGATTAAGAAAGGAGAGATGTGATATGAATGTAAGTGTGGTTTCATGCAGTTATAAATGTGCATGAATGCATTCTTAAGAAAAAGATCTTTGCCCTTAAACCTTTCATAATAATTTTGTGTGAAAACTGAATAACTGCGTACTGTAATTGGAAAATCAAATCTTACAAGTTTTTAAGGGATCTTGAAGGTCACATAGTTTCATGTCTTTATGTCATTTCACCGTGTGATTTGTCCAAATAGGAATCTCAATTTTGATTAGAAAAATTTTCCCAGCCCAAATTTTTCATATAATTTCCCATGATTCTGAGAAACATGGATTTAATATGTGTGAATAGGATGTGAGTTTAACCTTGAAATAGACATTTTCACAGGACTTTTCACAAAAAAATCCTCCAGTTTTCTCAGGAACACACAAAACTATTTAGCGGATGCACAAAAGGCGAAAAGAATCTCCTCTCTCTCTCATCGTGCTCACCAATGTTAATAATAATATTAATACTTTATATACATGTATTCTTCACAATAGAGTTTTCTTTTGGGGCTTATTTGTACTTTTAGATCACATTTCAGCAATGCGTACATCTTCATTGATAATAATACGTATATATGTGTTATGCATACATAAATGGTTTCTAATGTGTTCTCAGTGTGTGATCCCTTTTTCTTTTCTCTCAAATGGTAAGTAAGCGTATAGAATTGAAAGGCACCGTACTCCACGAAATCCATCCATTTAGCCAAACTTTGAGAGAGTTCATAAAAACTCAACAAAATCTCTCAAGGCCAACCCCAACCTTCATTTCATCATGTGAAAAAGTTGTATACAATATATATTCAAGACATGGGAATGAGCAAAAAGGAAAGGGCACAGACGGATGTTGGAAAAAGAGCTGAGAACTCTCGCTCTTCTCCCAGACAAGAAATTCTCCGTATCCTTTTTTCTTATGTGAAAATTTCAAGCAGGGCCCCGCTCGTCCATTGACGATCTTTTTTTTGTTTAGCGCAATATCATATAAGTATATATTATATTATGCAATTACACAAGAGGAGATACGAACGAATGGTCAAATTAAAGACGTACAAGGTCCCATGCCTTAGTCTTTGTGTCTTTCGAAAAAAATGTATGAAATTCATGTGTGAATAAAGTTTTCACAACATTATAAAAAATGATTCACATGGTCCAAATAATTCACTTTGGATTATTGGGAATCTAACTTGATTTGGATGAATTCCATGTGATATGTGGTTTTACGGATATCCCATGTCACACAAGCCATACATAAAATGTGAAAGGGAGAAGATGAGAGCAGAGGCGTTACTTTTGCTGCTCGCATATAGAGGCTCGTGCTACTTGCATGTGCTTCTTTCGATATCGTGTATGTGTGTACTACGTTCATTCATTTAAAACGCGAGTAAAAACCCCGTGTTGATCATGTCTTGTGCACTATGAAAGTCGCCGGTTCTCACACTCTCCTCGTCGTTGTTACACAGGATCCCTTTCATAATTTACGGGAACTGAATTCAGTTGCGGAGAAAGATTGGTCGTGGGGGAAAAAATGAGCGCACGTACATACATACACACATATTGTATTATTCAATAGTGGCGTATATGCAGAAGCAGTCGCATACACTCATGTTGTGTGTGCAACGTATGCTCTGAACTTATGTCCAGGAAACTAAACGGACGACCTAACGAACGCAAAAGATCAAACTAGATGAAGATTGCTCAAATTTTCCCATCATCTACAACACATTGGAGTTGGAATGAGAGAGGAATGCAAGAGGAAATGTCAACGGCTGATCCGAGCAACCACCAGAAGAGAAGTAGCAGCACGAGCTTCATCTCTTCACACACAGTAGCACATGATCACGCAAAGATGACTTGTTGGGTGGATAAAGTATATTGTTGTTGATAATGTTGTTTCAATCAACTTTATTCCAACGATTATGGGAATCTGAGAATCGGCTCCGTGCACACAATGCAGAAGCGAATCATATGCATACGTGCATAAGGTTTGCAACTTGCAACGGACGGATGGCCTTTTAATATCATCATCATCACAAAAAAATTTATCCGTTATATGTTTCTCCGAGCTGAGTTGTGCTTCTCACACACATTTACTATTTACATTGTATGTGCCACATATGAGAGAACAAAGTTGACATATTAGTACCGGTGCGGTGTTTGATGAGAACTCGTAGAGTGCCAATGTGAATGAAGCATGTATGTATGATTGAGTAATATTGTGCAATGATGGTGTGCTTGTATTATTATTATATCATCATGCACAACGGATGCACCAAGTTCCTGCAAAAAAATTAACGGATGAGCTAAAGATGAAACTAATAGAAAAATATTCCCAGTTCCCACGCATTAATCGATGCTAGCAAAAAGGACGCAGCATGCGAGTTCAGTTCAGACGTCGTCGCCCATTGCATCCAACTCCTCAACTCACGAACTTGTCAGTGTGTGAAACTTTCTACCCTTTTTGTCTGTATTACTCGTAAACGTACTTGCACTCAATCGGGATTCATTAGCTCATATGTTCGATATGCATTTTTAATTCATTGTGGCAGCATTCCTATTATTTCGAACAGGTATACTCAATTCCTCGTCAATTCACAGAAAATATTGTATTCGATTGCGTGATACAATCAAAAGTGTACATCTATTCAACAAAATATATCACCCTATTTTGCACAATTTTCAGTGTGTACTGGCCCTGGAAGATGTTTACAACTTAACAAACAATTTATAATTTAAGGGATAGGTCACATTGGCTTCACATTATGTAAGCTATAAAAGCTCCTGATCAAAACAATCTCGTTCAGATTCTGAAAACATTGTTTATAGTTGAGAATCTTAGAATACAACAAATACGAGTAAGGTTCACTCCGTCATCCGGCGGGATGTAAATCTTATAAGTACTAATAATTCTACATTTGTATACATCAACCAACTTAAACCATTTACTGTGTTCTGCAGCTCTGTTGTTAAGCTACTTCCTCTCGATTAGTATAGAGTGGGGATGAAGGGAAGAGATGCATCTTTCACACAGACTTTATGTTTAATGTATAACACCTCCGTTCTTAACTCTCTACTACTGTAATCGTAACGAACGATGTTCATCTTATGGAGCACATTGAAAAAAAGAACAGGAAAACTTACATAAAATGCATGTCATATCCTCTACTTAAGTGCAGTATAGGGCTGATAAAAAGCGACGTGACAAGTATGAGATAATATAGTGTGTTACAGAGAGACAATAATTAGATACTAGGCGAGACCACGCTGAGCATGTATACTTCGTATATTTATATATATACATAGATTCGTATTGGCATTATTACAATGAAACGAACAAGCGAAAGCATGATGATGGCCCGGCCAGTTTTTATCCCGATGAAAAAAGGAAATTCTTGAAAATATAAGGGCCGATCTGCCTGCATGATGATGTTTAGTTTCTTCTGAGCACCAGAAGTGGAAGCAGCACATTTCGAGCAGAGAGAAGAGAGAGAAGTATCATCGTCAGCTCTGCTCTCAGCCTGTAATTCACCCCTCTTCGCCCGACAAAATACAATTTTCTTCAATCCAATCCACCTTACCAGCCCCAGCCATTCAAAGTCGCTTGCATCTTGCATTGCGCTGCACATTTTACGTGTGAATTCCTGCATTCATCATCGTACCCAAGTCCCTGCCGAAGGAGTCTCAAAAGAAAATACCTTCGCCCCTATTATACTTGCATTACGCAGAGGAACAAGATTTTTCTTTCGACTCGTCTTGTTACTCCACTTCTCCAAAGGATAGCAAGCATCATTATTACCATCATTATATGGATAGCTTTTGGAAGGAATAAAAACTGCCCCAAGAATTTTTTAAAGAGATCTTGTTTTCAGCGGTCCCAGATCGTATTCCTTGTATTTATCATCATCAGAACAGCATTATAAGAAGAAGCAGCAGCAGCAGCAGCAGAAGCTGCAAGAGCACACATCATCTGCTGTGATCATAGCCTAAATGTTTATTACTCAACTTGAAGACGAGAGAGAGAGACTTACAAAAATTGAGAGAAGACGAAGGTACGCACTGTGAAGAAACCCTGAAAAGTCGAAGAATTCTCAGCAGTCAACTGAGAGAGTTGAGGAGTCCGGATCGAGTTCATCTCTTCTTCTTCGCCTTTTTTTCTTCAGCCTCCTGTTGCATTGAAAAGCCGGGCCGGAGGCAGTTGTTGTGAGAAGCAAAAACATCAGCTCAGCCACATCATCATCCAACATCAAGTTTGCTTCGAGCAAAAGTTCTCAATAAAATCGAGTAGCTCTTGGGTCTCCAACAGAAGTGAGTAGTTGATATGTTGTTGTAAAAGAAAGGAAACAAGAGCAAGTCTAGCTAATAGTACGTACGTACGACAGGACAGAGCGAACGTCTAGTTGCCCTCCTACTACAACTCTCACATCACAGAGCAACATTCATACAACCATTGAAAGTTACTACTTTATACTTTTTTTCCTCAGTCGTATTATATATATTTTCTCTGACTCTTCAAGTAATTATCCATCCCGTCGATACACATTCTTCATTCCTGTGAAACTACTTGGATCATTCCATTGTACTCACACATATCACGTTGAATGACTGCATTCGAAAAGTCAAGCAGAGAGTTCGTTTGTACTGAAGAGAGAGAGACAGCTTACCAAAGCAGAATATAATATGCAGAAAAGTTGTGTGCCTTCAGTCGGCAGAGTTGCATGAAGGCAAGTAAGCGAATTTTTTTTGAGAGAAAAGACTTTAACAATCAATCCAGCCTCTTGCGGAACACGATACTCATTTCAGTCCATCTTCGTCGACTTTTTTTCATCCTCATTTGATCTGGTTTCTGGTTGTACTGGATTTTTTTCTATCGGAATGTATTTTACATGAATACTTGAGTCAAGTGTTGTATTCCGTTCCGTTGGATTTACGAATAACTTTTGGAGTTCAGAGGAGAAGACTTACACTTACACGGATGAGTTCTTGATAACTGGGTTGGGCAGGAATTTTCAGTTAATTTGATTCGTGTTAAAAAGACGCAACTACTACTTCTACAGTCCGAAACGGATTAGCTGGAACTAGCTCATCGTCACCGCAGATATATATTTGTTTTGAGGTGCCATTTACATTGTGTGAACTCTCGGTGTAAATCAAAAGTGTCTAAAGTGTCTTGAATTCATGTGAGAAACTCGAATTTAAAGAACATTTCATCTTCATAAGCGTCCAGACTGGATAACAAGGAGTCACAGAGCGGAGCCAAAATGCTGATATCCAAGTCAGCTCCTGCTGATGTGCAGGTGAAGGTGAGAACAATTAATATTATACAAATCCAGCTTATTACTTGCATTCTTATTACTGCTTCTTAGGCATGGTATAGAACAGACACTCCCAATGTCAGATTTATATATTATGCATGAATAGCCGTTGAGATATTTTCTTGCAACTTGCAAACCCCACACCTTAAAGAACAATTAACCAAGAACTAATGAACTATTATTTAACTTATTGCAGCATCAGACAGCAGCCAAAAACTTTCATCTTGCCCTGGAACAGAACGACCCCAGCCTCCTCCTAGAAATTGTGAAAAATCATCATGTAGACTCAATGGACAAAGATGGACTGACGTTACTCCATAGAAGTGTGCTAGCAGAAAGAATTGAATTCGTAAGTCAAATTTCTCTCACTTTTCTGCTAATTTAATGCATATTTCTATAAAATCACTTTATTTGCATGAGCATATAAGTAAGAAAAGCATCCCTTCTGAGAACTTTGAGGAACAATAAGAAATGTTGCGTGTTGGAGATCGTGTTTCATGTTATGCAGCTGAAAATATACATACGCGTACTCGTGTGGCCTCCTGATATGAGTTCACGTTTGTGTTTTGTGTCCCGAACCTGCATGAATCCACCCTTGCACTCTCCTCAACTCCTCGCCATTTTCAATTGTGTTTTCATGCACCCACTAATTTTTATACATTTTCTTTCAAGCGAGCATGTTTCCGTAGGAGTTTCTATCTGCAAATGAATATTATCTTCCAGGAATCTGTTTAGAAGTTAAGTTAAGTGAAAAGTGAATTATCATAACAATTTGCTTAATTGAATTCCAGGTTCAGCAACTCATATCCCTTGGAGCGAATGTAACGTTAGCCAGTCGAGATGGATGGTCGCCTTTGCACTTAGCCGCATTTACGGGGAACAACGAAATTCTCGTATTTTTACTTAAATCGAGCTCAGGGACATCAGAAAATAGCTAGTCATTCCACAGTTATAAGTTCACAAAGTTTTCATGTTTTTAAATTTTTAATTATTTACGTGTAATTAATAATTTACACAGGGCCGGTATAGAAACTTTCAGACTGCATATAAGGCAGTGCATATTTTAAGTTTTTATGAAAAAGACTGCGTAGAATGCCTCGCCTTTTACAAGCGATATATAGGATATGAGTGACAGACGCGTTGATGATTTGATAAAGCGTTCACGAGGAGGAGTCACCCGTTCAGGAACATGTTTTTGACAATTCCACATAAACCTTCAGTTCTAGTATTATTTAATTACACGAACTATTCCTATATATTTTTTAGTGATTAACGTTATAGCGTAAAATTATCATCATATTCAATATATATTATCAATTTAATTCATTGAAAGTATCGCATTATTTTTATCGGACAACAATATGCATTGTTAATCAATCAACTGGATGCAACATACACATAATATATATATATTCAGCTGGGAGAGCTATATTATATAAAGTTATCCGAAATGTCATATAATTATGTTATCAAATTATTTAGCTTAAATTTTACTAAAACTGAACAATCGCAGAAAAACGGAAAATTAAAAAAATTATGAATTAAAAAACACATTACAGACATTCTTAATCCAATTTTTACTACCTTGCATTTAGCTGGCGGACATTATAAAATAAACATTACGCAGGACAAAGCACACAGATAATTCTCTTTCGAAGAGAATTTTAAAAGCCTACTTTTGGAATATAACACTTATTCTTCACCACATCATCCGTTTCTTTGCATGGAGTCGGAGTGTCGTTGGAAAAAGAATTTTTGCTGATTACTTTTACAACATAATCATACAAAGTTTTCAACTTCTCATCAAACCATACAAAAAGTTCGTAAATATTGCATAAATGGGCTTCGTTTTCGTTGACTGTATAAGTACATCGGTATCCTTATAGAGTTACGCATTTCTTTTGAGCTGCGATTTTCAAGAAAATACTTTTACACGCATCACAAAAACAAAATTGAGCACAAAAACATTCCTGGAATTCCTTGATATAAAAAAGCCTCATTCATTTGGCCTGAATAAAATAAAAATCAGTTTGGCCATCATCATCATATTTTCTTTCAAAATCTTTGCTTGCTTTATTGTCAGGCAAAGGAATTCCGAATGAAAGGGAAGGCAGATCTCTTTGAACTTCGTAAGGAATTTTCGTAAGGGACATAAATGGTAACCTGAAGGTAAGACCTAATGTCAATATAAACCTAGACCAAGTTGGTCTACCATGAAATCGTAAGAAATAGCATAATAATACTCACAATCAAATGCACACATATAAAATCTTTAAAGCGTTACTTTCCACTATTTCATGTACATACGACCTTACCTTACCCACAGACAGATCTAAAATAAATGAACTTATATATATTCCGAGAAGGAAAGGTCTTTTCTCTCCAGAATGTGGGCCATTTAGTTTTCAAGTACCCAACAAGGTACAGTATACGGTAGGCCAATGAGTCTTGTTCTCCCTTCTCTTTTCTTATTCTCACACATTCAACAAGTTTCCGTCGCCTTTGCACACTTTGTCCTTAGCAATCTTCCCGCAACTATTCCCTTTGAGTCGCCACCAAGAAAGAAAGTTAAAGCGATAACACTGAGCCTTTGTGTTGCTGGGTTGAGAAGATATTAAGGAATTCCATTTTGATAAAACTGGCCTGTTTTGCTATACTAAACAGCCCAGTGCATAACACGTACGCGTATCACATACTACTAGCCACGTTCATACATACTTTTTTCGGAAAATCTCAATTCGTCAGAGTTCAGAGTAAACTGAGATAGATAATTCGTCCCGAGAAGTTCTGGTCGGGATGTGATAGAAGATAGTCCGACATTTTTTTAAACACGAAGAGCCCACATATATTTTCCTCATTATTACATACGAAATATTATCTAAACTCATCATCAACATGTCACACACACATACTCAGCCTGATTCAACCCGATGTTGTAATATTTTCAAATGAAAGACCATTGAAGAATCACACTTATGAGCATATGATGTAACATGCATATAATTTTTGTATGGAAAAATATCTGATGGTAAAAATGATGTTAGTAGCTTAGTTTCTACTCCAATGAATGCGTCATTCACTCCATAAACGAGACTCGCACCAGCACACCTAACAAAAAGTAAAACTAAATGTAGAGTTAAATCTAACATGCAAAATCTTAAGATGAACGAGATGTTAACTCAAAGTGTGCAGGTAAACTGAAGACACCTTACAGATTTATTCTCAGAATCACTACTTGCACGATTGGAAAAATGAAGAATGTCTTAGTTTTAGAACTCATGAACTTCGTGTTTGTGGAGAACCTGACCCGTGCGACGGAGACCCAGATTTCGTAAAGCAACAGAAATACAATAAAATTATTATGCAAAGGAAATTGAAGAAACAAAATTCAAAATTCAAAATTGAATTAAAGACAAGTCCCAAGATCTACATAAAACATCTTTCACAAATATAATTCGTACGCATATATGAAAAGCGTTTCGTGAGAATGGGAGAGACGTGTTTTTAATTAAAACTGTAGCAGAGTGCATAAAGGCGTAAAGTGAATTGACGTTGACAATTTGAATGATGTAACAATGTTCTGCTAGTATGCACATATATGAAAGCGCATATGACAAATTGTAGTTAATATGTTCACCTTCAAACATTAATATAAAACAATTAAGATTAAAAGAAACATAGTTTTAAATTACCTTTAATTATTATTATAGAGCCTCCTGTTTTAGTTTTAGTTTAACGGTGTTAAAATTGTTTTTATTTTACCATTTTACATAAATAAGTAAATAGGTGACTAATGAAGTCTTGTTTTCTGAAGTACACATCTTTAATCCACAATGCAAAATTAATTTTTCTAATAGTTCGCGTCTATTTACACAATGGATATGATTAAAAGGTAGCAATATTCCAAATCGCTAATTCAATGGCGATCGCCTCATGAACAAAATATGCCATTCTATGAAATCTCATTTGATTCAGAGATGGGTCCAATCAAGCACATGCCTTTCTTTAAAATGACCCTCATCACGTGTCTCATTGCAATGATGTATATAAGCACTTTACTACTCACTCGCACTCATCATAAGCATAATTATATTCAGCCTGATTAAATATTTGAGTTCAGGTCATTTTTGTTTAACAAAGTCTGACCTAAAGAGAAATGTGCTCAGGATCAGGATCAGACGTAGTACACCTTGCATAAATGGGAAAGCAGTAGGGATACTTGATTTTTCCAAGGCAAGAAAGCCACTACTACCTGTTACCCTTCACATACAGCATATGGTGAGCTTACATTGTGCTTTTTAGCAGGAATGAGTAGAAAAGTTTCAAAACTCGGTAATCTCAAATAACATTTCATTTCATCACTTACCTTTTACTCTTTCTTTACACGATTTCTGTACGCACAAAACAAAAAAGTCTCACGGTACCTCGACATTGGCTTTTGCTCTAAAATGATATTGGAGTCTTCGCTGGTCGCTCCAGTCAAGCCGCTAAGCCGAAATAACTATTTTTTTCTCATGATGATGATGCTTGGTGATGAGGATAGAGTGGAAATGATGGGGAATGCGGTCCAGCAAGAAAATAAACTCTAACCCAAGAATATAAAAAGAAGTTCAGTTCCGACCCTTTCAAAATACAAATCTCAGCAGCTTATTTGAGAAGGAATGAAAGAAGATGCTTTTATGGAGATCTAGAATGCATGATTTTAAACTTGTTATAAAACATGCCTTCACCTCTTTTTGATTGTTTGTAATGATGAGACTAGATGATCGTATATATACCAAGCAAAAGTTGTTACGCAATCCATAAAAATTCTATCGCTGCATTATAAATCGAAAAAATGCTTAGTAATTCATTGCTCTCCTCCAGTCATTTTCACCACAAACCATCATCCTTCTATACCGTCCGAATGTATGCTCAATGTTCATCATATCACCCTCTTATATTAACAAGGTGGTAAGTTGGTCGCTCGGCTCGACAATGCCCAATGAAGCCCGCACACACATGGAGAATGGAGAGGAGCACGCAAGTTCTACTTTTTGGTATCATTCATTAATCGAGCCCGTCTTCGGAATAGGCACAGAAGCTGCGCTTATGACAGAAGGCCACTGGCCATGGCCATCATCATTATTATTACCTCGGAATTCCAGCAGCTAGCTTCCAGCTTCTGTTCATCATTCACTCCGGTCCGCGGAGGAGAAGGTAGATCAAAAGCAAAACACAGACCTTCGAAAGCTTCATCGCTGAAACTGAATTACTAATACACTTCACAAAAAGAAAATATATCGTCCATACATAATCAAAGAGCTACCTGCAGGGGATGGGATGATAAAACTATGGAAAAATATGTATAAGAAAAACGGGTATCCAGAAGCAGATAATTGGGACTGGTTCTTGATAATTTCAATGAAATATTATACATCTTTTTTGAATCGTTTACCTTGAATTTGTTAAATCTCCGTCGGAGAACTAATTAAACGCATTCTTCATAGTGCTGCTATGTAAGACAGACAATATACCTTTTCGTCGACGTGTTGGATACGTTCGTAGTTTTCGTATTCTTAAAGGATTTAGCATTGGAGTAAAATGGATTTAAAGTCGTGTCACAGTGTTCCTTTAACTAACCATAGGTATATTTTTGCCACCTCACTAAACACTACGAAATCGAGTATTGAAATGTATACGTGGGAAATGTGTAGGTCCATATATGCTACACGACACGTTAGAAACTTCGAACCGAAAAAGCTTTGTATTACAAATGGCAATAGATAAACTTTAATTTTTTTAAAAAAAAGTCGTGATTCTTGACGCAGCTAATCGTGGCATGAAATGGGAAATTATGGTATAATAATAATATTTGTGAAGAAGTCATCATATCTGCATGACTTGATTTGTGTGGAGAAGGTTTAGTAGCTGAGCCAGCATTATATGTATACTTTTTATACTTTCTTATTTTCTACAACTGAAATCTCCGACATTACTCCATGTGCACTAAAAAATACACGCACGACTTTCTGAATTTTCCCATGATTCGCCAAGATGTTCATCCGTGAGTAAAAGAGTGAAACACAATATACCTTAAAATTCCTTAAACTTAATCAATGATTTAGTAAATAAAAACATTTTTTTCTCAGGAAAATTCATAAAACTGGCCACGAGAAAAAAGGTTCACCGCAAACATAAACGCTGATAAAGAACAAAGGATCCCTTTCAAACCCCTAAATTGTGTATTTAGCATGTAATTGTTGATCGTGGTAAAAAGTAGTCCTTCATCACCAAACCCCACTTTATTTCACACGATCCAAGGTCCAATTAACAAGTTTGGCCAATAAGTTTCACAAAGGAAATGAAAGGCCAAGTCACTTGACTTGACATCCGACAACCTTGAAAAAAACCTGAACCGTTAACAAAAAATATCTTAGTCAATAGGGTTGAATATGTATTTGTTACATTTTTATAGGTTTACAAAGCAACCTTTGTGTCGCATGGAGCAGTCCAGAGAAAAAATGGGTACACATATCCTTATGAACACGATCCTCTTCATTTGCATTATAGTCACATATGATTACATATGAGTTCATATAAGGTATAATACCTATTACTTACTTCTTCCCAATTTTCCAAACATATTTTATGAGGATCCTTTTGTAGAGACGTGGTTAGACCCTTCAAGTGCTCGGTCACTTACTGAATGGGAAATTTCACACACATACATTTTCTATGGTCATCTTTCACTTAATTATCCCGAGTACAAGTACTACAAGCAACAACTTGTTACAAACATTCCTGTTTTCTTTTCACATCATACATATTTATGGCTTCCCATCGCAAAATGAATTATATCCTCCCAAATTTATGTTTACTGTTTCCGATGTAAATGTAACTGCATAATTAAGAGACTTTATAAGTACTTGATAAAGTTAACATGCAACTTCAAGTAAAAATATGACGGGAGCAATATAAGACAAATATGAAAGATTAGCTGGTTCATGGCTACTGCCAGTATTTGTTGATTGTAGGGCACCACAAAAGTCATTTTATGTGCGTCAAAAAAGTGAAGTCGAAAGCATACGGAGAAAATGACGAACTGATAATCGTCTCCTGGGACTCCACAATCTCGTGTGATGAAGGGACGACCATAAAAGGACAGTCGGGAGATGAATGTGATTTTGTGCTTAAGAATATATTTTGAAGAAATCTGTAGTATGATATGTTTTGATGAGAAACCTTTATTTCACCATTCACATGTAATATGTAATGTATTTGTCTAGCCCATCAGTGATTAGACTGTCGGAAAATGATGATGTTTCTGTACTCCACATATTGTTCTGATGACACATCAGCATAAATAAGACATGTGCTTTATGGCAATGCTGGGAAATATGCGTAAACGGATATCAGTAGAATGTTCGGGCCTGTTCAAACTAATCATTTAGAAGTCCAATGTATTAGTATTTAAAATGAATTCACCAATAATGCACAAACATCAGGAGAGTTACCGCATAATGTTTTGTAAGACAGTTCGGGTATCATCGTCGCATTTCACCTATAATCATGGAATACAATAATGCACTGTTCTCCCCAAGAGGAATATATGTATGTACATATTGAAATATGTGGAGATTTGATATTTGTGTGGGAATCAAGAAAGTTTTAACTAAAGATAATATGGCTTTTAAGATGCGGTCTTTTCACATCCATCTTCTCGTGCACTGAGTTGGGTGACTCTTATGATGTTCTTCTACCTTTCCTTCACACAAAACCACCGTACTTCATAGACAACCCTGTCTTAATATACTTAAATGTATTCTCTGATCATAGGGGTATACACATACAACAAATACTTATACACATTATTACATTATGGTGCGATGGTGAATACGAAGAGATCCCATCTCTTTACTTGACTGGCTGACTTGGGTACCAAATTTTTCCCACGGCCTTTCTCACTTTTTTCCAAGAGGGCTTCGCTTCCTTTCTCGAGTCAGTTTTTTGGGTGCAACTCAAACTCCCAGTTGAGTCACAGTCACAACAACAGCCCAAGCCTCGGCATATATCCACTATATATGAACAATAATATCTTCTCAAAAGTTCATGGCTTGTCTGTAGGAATGAGGAATGGAATGTTGTATGAAGTGAGGTTCCTATTGAAGGATGTTTTCTGTTGTGAGCTGAATTGATATCCATATCTGTGTAAAAATACAATAATGTCACAAACATGATTACTTTGAGGAGACGTAAATAAGGTTGCTTTGATGTGTCTCCGACTGGAGACAGTACATAGGCCTTGATTATATGTTGCATCACACGTTAAAATACATATTTGCCAATTTACATTAACAGTTGGAATTTTCACTTTGATTAACTGATTGACATTTATAGTTTTCAATTTATTAAAGAAATATCTGGCTGCAAACAAATAGAAGTATTTTTGTAATATAAAAAGCACTTTTGCATCGCAAGTTGGAATCATTTTGTAACTTGTTAGCAGATATTTCGATCTATTTTATAACTAACTTGTCGACTTTCCCAACATTCCCAAAGCAAAAATTTGAAACACTTGAAGGCATTGTTTTACCCACTTCACATGGATGGACTGGAATATTTGTTTATATATATCAAATAAGAAATAACTTTTCATACATTTACGTGAAAAAGAGTAACGTTCATGTATGGCCACTTCATATATAATCAGCCACTATATTATCATATTCAGTCATCACACAATTCTCTGCTTCGTTTTTCATTTCTGGAATAGTGAAAGCCATTCTAAAACTCAAATGACAGCTCAGTCCAAATATCGCATCACAATTAGTGTGCGCATCAATATTTGAATTTAAAAATAAATTACGGATACATTGAGTCCCCACTGCATTATGTAGATTTTACATAAGTTTCTTACAAGATTGCTTAGTAAGTGCAAACAAGGTCCTGGGAAAGTGTACATTGTTAAATACTCCTACATTTTATTGAGACTGAAAACATGATGCTGGAATAGGTTAAACGGTCAAATGAATACACACACAAAAAATCATGAGAACCTCAAATGATGTACATAAGAAAAGTTGGGAAAAGAATGTTGTTGTTGATGATGACGGTGAGAATGGGTTGGCGTGATGATGAAATGTGCTTAAACCGCCATCATCATCATCCTACACAAAAACATATATATCTTTTTATGAATGATATTTGAAGGAGTAAAAGGGAAAATCACGCATTCTTCAGCTTGATTATTAAGTCAGACTGACTATATACATACAAACTATCATCATTGCGCTCTCCAAACCTACAAGCACAAATGTAGTGTGAGAAAACCCTGGCGTGGGACCATCCACACACTCAAAAAAGGAAGGAAGAACTTGAAAGAAGTTGCCATAAAAAGCGGTTAAACGGTGTCTTGAAGTTTCTCAGAGAATTGTTAATTTCTCCTTCATGGATAAAAGTTTGGCACAAAAATGTCTGTGGGCTTGCATGGACATGGACACCCTTGTGAACCACAATATGGTGCCATCGTAAACGTTGCATAAATTGTGAAGTTTTGTATGTGTTTGTTCTATGCACTCTATACATACATCATCCATAAGGCACAACTAGATAGAGGATCAAGAACTATCTGCGGATGGAAAAGTGATATGACGTAAAACTTTCAGGAGATGCCCCGCTTGTAATATAGGATCTCACCCTTTTGATCTTATATTAACCAGTTTCATACAGGGCATACTTGATTCCAAGCTGAAATTCAAATAGATCAAATTAGTATTAACGATTGCGCTCATTGTGAAATGCGTTTGAAACGTTACTGTGTGGGATGCGTAGCAGAAATACCTTATACATAACTGAACTCAATTAAATACATGTGTTTAATGTTTTATGCAGACAATCATTGTTCTCTAAAATGGTGTATCGGTTTGATTATATGGGCATTATGAGACTTCATATCTTTGATTTATTGCAGATTTAGCTTCTGCCAACTGAATCCCCTTTTAACACAGATTTTACGGTGTTCTATACATTCATAACTTAATGGTATGGTACGGTGACCGAGACTGTGGGAACCAAAATGAGTTTGCATTGCCGTCAACTCAACATCTCCTTCTCCGCCTACCAAACTTTGTTTGCAGAACGTGCGAACTCGGCTTTTTGTTACATGCACGATGCGGTGGTATTCATGCAAAGAAGACAAAAAAAGTTTCACTGAATAAATTATGTGCTGGGAAAACGAATGAATGAAGAAAGCAAAAATGAAATTCCACATTAGCACTAAATTCGTATGGCATGGCTAATGAATTCCGTGTGAAATTCTTCGTCATTTACGATTAGACAGTGAACACGAGAAATTCCTCATTTATCGGTAAAACTACTTAAAACTGCCTAATCTAAACTCATCAAAGTAACATGGTGTTAATTTCATTAAACCAAATCGAGCTTAATGAGAATTCTAAATGGTTTAACCCTTTCAAAGATGGAATTTCTTAAAATGGTAACCTTCTGTGCGCATAGGTTGGCAATTTCGGTTTTGATATGCTTCCAAAAATTGCTACTTTGTGAATTTCTTTCACCTACTAACACCATCATTTCACCTTAAGTAATCGCGAAATGTTGATAGAAATACATAGATATGTGCACACTTCATGCACAAAATATCTCATCTCATCCGCTTTAATATGAAAGTACAAAAAAGGATTAACCGAAGCATCCACTTATAGTAAGTAGTTATATATTGTCAATATTTTTAACTTATTCACTAGTATACAATCTCTTGTTATTAAGCATATTTAATATACTAGTCAAAATCAATATAACCTGACACTTAAAGTTCGTTATAAATAAAAAATTTCTTCGGCTGAGCAGCTACATTTGATCTTGGTTCTCATCTAAATTTTCGCTTCGATTGGCAATTTCCCCAATATGTTTCCACTAGGACGAAATTTTGTCATATCTGTCTTTGTGGGGGTAATTGGAATGAGTATATATGTTTTCAGACATTTGTACTGTCTAGCTTTTTTCAATTGGATGAGCATTTTTTGACTTATCCAATCCAGACGAAGTGGCCATTACACTCAAGTAGGCCGGAGCTAAAAGAGTTTAATATTATCCATTTTCCGTTAGTTAAGAGCTAGCATGCATCAACGCTACGCTATCAACATACGTCATACAACAATTCTACCCACTTTCTAATATCTGATGTAATATTGTTATAGAGTCATCCATTGAAAGTACTTACCAGGTTCAGGAACATACATTGCATTTCCGTCCGCATCTGAAATCCGTCTGTATTTGGTCGGAACCTGCATAACGAATCCCGAAGGAGGTGGCAAGTTTTGATCTGATGACGGCTGAGAGCGCGCTAAATCATCATTTTGCATGGTTGACTCGGGCTTTTTAACCCCAGCAGTCGACCATCTTGCCCATCCAACTGGGATTTGCTCCGGACCTTCGGTTGTCCCTAGGTCACTAGGAGCTGATTTTCGCTGGCTTACCATGAACAGCGGAGGAACCGCAAGCATTTGCTTCTTGGGCCGTTCTTGCCGAACAGTGTTTTTCGCACTGAGGGACTGACCTTTTACGGAAGCTTTACCATTTTGAAGAATAACGAAAGGCTCGTTAGGCCTGTCAGTTTGTGCAATGAAGGCGTCTGGATGCCGCGATGCCTGACTATCTGCAATATAGCATGTACACACATACATGTTTGATACGACGATTGCAACTGTTATATCACAGAAATTGAGAAATCTCATATTGTATCAAACCTGAACCCCTGCTTCCATCATTCGCTCGTTTCTTTGCTTTTCTTCGACTTCGAATCCAAAAGTAAATAGCATATGCTACGGCAATAAGCACTGAAACAATGAGAACTGATGTGACCACAGGACTGGAATAAATACAGAGTGAAAAAAACTTCAGCATTAGAATTTATCTATGTCAAAACTGAACCTGTGTAAATGTGGGAAGCAATTTTAGTTGCAGTTTACTTTTCTTCAAACCAACTTTCATCTTCGTCTGGAGGACCTTCCGGGAGCACTGTGACGTTCGGAAACTGATTATTAAACGGCATAGCACAAAAGTATTAAAAAATAGAGCGATTTCTGCTGAAACACTCGTCCGAGTATTGCTTAGTTTGGTAGAGTATGTGAGATTAAATTGATGCACTTGTACTACGTGACATTTGCTTTGCGACTCCCGATGATGCAACGCAACATGCACAGCTTGTTTAAAGACACTCGAAATTACTGAGGAGTGGAGGTGGGGAGTTGGAGTGTCTAATCGTAAAATTTGTTAACAATAATATTGAATTGGGTTTTGGATTGGCTATCGGTTAAATACTGTGACAATTGAGATTTCGCTTCCAGTTTAATACTCAATTCAATACTATTACAAAACCCAGCGAAAACGATTAACGAATGTTATCACATTGAATCGAATGATTGGACGAGATAACGGCAACCTTACTTTGCGTCAGTCTGACATGTAAATAAAGGTGAAGGCAAAAGTGAATTAAAAGAGAAAACATTTACGAGCCACATCGGAGCTCGCACAAAGTGGTGCATTGGATTGTGGCTTAACTTAAGGTAGCAAAAGATTACTAAACTAGTTAGTTCGGGATAATGACTTTGAATGGTAATTCTTCCTTTGAAAGGAAAGGACAGGTGAGGTGATACATATTATGTCAATATTCTCTGCCCAAGTTGTTGATTTTCGAGCATTACTTATTCATTGCTACGCTGTAAATGGCTTCTCGACTTGCAATTATTGAGAGTGAGCATCATCGGCTATCTAATTGGCATAATTGATAGCGTACATGCGTCAACGGAAAACCAAAAGCTTCCATCTTAATAATTTTCATCACAATATTTAGAGGCCAAAGTATACACCAACTTGGAATAAATTCGAATAAATAAATGGAATAAATAAATAAAAATGCTCATAGAATTGAAACGTCCAGTATATTATATATAATGAATAATGAAGTTGCACGACATGTCATATAGGCATATGACTCTACCCAAATTGCGTGACATGTGAAGCGATATCTTGTGGCGTGATTGGCGTGAAGAACTCATTGAGTAGTGTCTTCATTTTATGCGTACTATTTCTAGTGGTAATCTGGAAAGCCATTCTCTCAACGTTCATGACTAACCATCTTAACGTTACTTTAATATATTCCTTATATGCAATTACCTAACTGAAAAACGTTCCAAGCGAAGACAAATTAGGCATACTACAAATGTGGAAACAACATGTTATTTCTCGTTTTCGTCTTACTCATGCCTATAGCATGAATTTTATAGCCAAGTGCATGTAATCATCTTGAAGATACCGTATATACCATATACCAAGTCTAATTGAACTTGTGACAACTGTATTGGCCAATATAAGAATTGGTAACTGTTCCAATACAACATATACTTGCGATTGCAATTATTGTCGACGAACTGTTTTCAGGGTTTGCGGTTGAGCTGTTTGTGCATATCACTTTACACAAATTAAAATACCACAATCTTTCTCCTCACGCAATTTCGAGTATTGAACATTGCTCGCATTTTAGATAGTACTGCTCTATGTTCTGAAGATAATCTCGTCATTCGATCAATCACTCATACACATAGAATTTTATGACAATAATTATGACACTACATGAACGCATGAAGTCACAATGGAAAAATGATCTTGACACACACATAGTCACATAGTGCTCCCTGTGCATGAGAAGTGCATAGTGCATATAACAAAAATGTGTGTGGACTAGAGGAGTACAGACATATATTGGAGTGATCCATTCGTGTAGAATGTGAAATGTATTTTCATACCTTGAGACAGTGTCTGCTAAGTTCAAACAAATCTCAGCAAAAACACATCCGTGTCGCAGATTTGTTTTGTAACCCAAATGTATTTATCGTTTAGTTGCTCATTCTAAGAAAAGTGTGAAAAATATGAGAGTGTGCGCATGAGTATGACTCATTGAAGCATTTACATCGCATTATTAGAGAGACAGCATTGCACAATTCATTCCAGTTGATCTGCGACTGGCGTTGTGAATTGGAACATGAAGCCACAACTTGTAAATTTGTTAGTTGTATTTTGCTGTTGTGTAATATCAGCTAGAACAATCATGGTAAGTTCACCAAAAATAGTTGCTGCAATCCGCTTTCGAACACATGCGTGTTTGTAAAGTGTCTCCGTAAACTTATGCTCTTACCGAGTATTCATTATAAATTCGGTGGAAATTTTTATGATTACCTGCGTTCATATAATTCATTTGAGACTGACGAATGTAAAAGTTGCAAATATATTGTTCCACCTTCCACCATAGAAGACTATACTGGAAGACATGATTAATTTTGTTTTTGGTAATTTTCAAGGCAATGAGAGTGGGTGGAATCTCCGATAATGAGAAGGAGCCTAATGATGAGGTCCAGCAGTTGCTGGCATCGCTGAGCTCTGAAATAAAATCATCTGCATTGGCAACCTTACTCACTGGTGCAGACGGACCTTCTTCGGATGACTTGAGGGAGACTTTCCAGACTGCAAATGTTACTGGTTTAGGCCACAAGACGCAGGTTGTTGCAGGAATAAATTACTTCGTCAGGACAAAGATTGGGGAACACGTTTTTCATGTTCGAATCTACAAGAATTTGCAACAAAATGCCACCTTGTCTAAGGTGGTTGGCCCAAAGAAGGAAACCGATCCTATCGAATACTTTTAAGACTGATTTAGGGGAGGTGCTTTGACTTGTTGTAAACTTATGCCTATACGTAAGAAATTTGTTACAAGATATTTTAAAAATTTGACTCGCATATATTATATTCACTGGTAATTTCTCCGACCGACAGGTCTTGAAGAGAACATTAAAAATACATAATATAGATATTTGCGCTCTCTTTATATACACAATACATATGTACTAAATATTTCTAAATCTAACATTTCACAATAAAACACCTTCATTGTACTTATAAATAAGCGACGTATTTAATGTCAAGAATCACAACGTAGAATTTGAAAAATAGTAACAGTCTGTTAATGCTTCGATATCAACTGTGGTCCAAAGTTGGACAAGTTGTTCCGGGCACTCGAGTCCATGGACTGCTATCATTTTACTAAAACGGTCTCTTAGTCGTAGTCCAAGATTTCCTCTATACGAGGAATCCATGAAGTTTGAATGCGTCAGAGTTATCCCCAACTTGTACGCTAGTATACCCACGTAGACATCATCGATCCAACAATGTTTCGTGAAAAAAGAAGCGTAATAGAGATCAGTTACTGCTGAGTTGTCAAACAGGATAGCTCCTCCAGCGACATATGGAGGGAAGTAATTGTAAGGATAATCATCCAGAGACATTGACCATTTGGAACCTACGTAAATAAATAATTGAACATTACACAATTTGAAATCATGAAAATAAAGTAGGCGAGGACAAGGGTGAGGAGATTACCTGTTCCAAGTAAGTTTCTGTATGGCTTGGCATCAATAATTAACTGGCCCATAATCAAAGGCTTATTTTTAAAGGATATCAAATCTTCGGAAGAAACATCATCCTTTGACTCGTCCGAAATGTAAAAGGCAGGTACTCCAGAGTCATTGCTGACTACATTTGTGACTTGCATGTTAGGAATCTTGCGAATAAATTCTATCACGTTCGTCGGGCTAACATACATGTCATCATCTACAATCATAAGGTACTTGAAGCTCTTCACTTCTTCCACAGCCCATCTCATGGCGAGCATCGTCTTGAAAGTATTGTTTTCATACGTGTCTTCGAAGTGGGCGAGCACAATGTCACCAAAATCCCTCTCTTCAGCCAGCAACTGATCTCGATCCCGATCGTTGGGGATTCCACAAATGAAGACAACCCTCGTCTGGAGTTTAGGGGGTAGAACATTTTGCTTGAGGTAAATTCTTCCTCCCCAGGTTAATCTAATGGCTTTTCGCTTGCTAAAATTTGCAGTTGCTGACTTGACAATGATGAGTAGACCGCTTCGTACATCCGCCACGGAGTCCGCCTTATGTAAAAATGTTACGCGAGAGTATGCTGGATTTATGGGTTCTGGCTCGAAGTCGGATGAATCATCACTTCTATGATTTCTGGAATAAAGATAAAACAGATTTGCTTTTTAGGAATTTTTTGCTAGTCGCAAACGTGGAAATTATATATATACCCGATTTTTATCCAGAGTCAACTTACATAAAGCGTTTCACAACCTGAGGGAAATTTTCAAGGTCTGCGGGGTACTTAAAACCTACGTTAAAGTTCGTTTCAAAGAAAAATTTCTTGAAGATAGCACCGGTCAATTCTAGGTAGACCACACACAAGAGTATTAATACACAAGAGGCTATCGTTCTCCAGGTAGATTTCTTAATTCTTCTCCGCCTCAACAGGATGTATCTCAGTACTGCCGTCCTGATGGAAGCCATTAGGTCGCTGACAGAGTTTTGGGAAGATTTCGCTCTGAATAATATGTCATTACTACAATGGCACGCTGTATGCATACAAACTGTTTGTCTGCAATCATCATCTTCCTCCATGCGACACTGGTCGTATTCGTATCCTTCTTGAGCATGCGCAGTACTGCTGATCGTTGTGTATTTCACTGGAGGAAATTCCATACTTGTCAGACTTCTTCGTGTGTAGTGTGTGCGAGATAAATTGAGAAGATAATTTATTAGGCGTTTCTCTGTATCACATAAAGCAATGCATATCGCTAAGTTATTACATAGAAATGTGAATCTCCACGTGTACTTCACTATTGCAATCGCAATTCAGCATCATATCGTACGTACCTTGGTTGTCATATAAGGTGAGGTACTGTAGGATATAGGAGGTGAGATAAGCGTATGTAAATACGATAAACTTACTAATCTGTTGGTGGTCAAATGCACTTGTGGATGGATGGGAGTCAGTTATACAGTTGTTCTCTCTGCTCTTCTCTCTGGCACTCTCTTATGATCCAGAGGAATATTGTATTTCTCTCTCATTGTGAGTCAGTTCTGATGAACCTAAAAAAATGCCGTGATCATGCTGATGCTGATCATATCAATTCACATCATTCATCACGTTATCTAATCTATCAGAAATACGAATACAATATGGATACCGATCAATTACCGATGATTTGTAAATGCTGCTAAATGTTCGTGATACTTTAACATGTAAAGACATAAATACTACACTCCACTTCTAAAACATACCAAACTCGGATTTAGTATCGTACATGCAAATCTATCTGCATGCACTTTCCAATTGATGCGAGTGAAGATCACAATGAATTTGACATCTGGAACGGAATAACTTTTAATAAAGGATATTATACTGCTGTTTTATTATTTGTTAATGTGTATCACAATTCGCAATCACGGACGAATGAAATTCGTCAATTCCATACGCCTACTCCTGTGCTGTCAATTTCATGAAGCACCCAAACGAAACGAAGACATGATATTTCTGTGAAGCCTCAGCGGTATTTAAGCTACACTCGTGGAATGTACTCGTCTCTAAAAGACTGCGTAAAAACATTAAAAGTACACGGAGAAGTTGTAAAAAAATTAAATCTGAAATCTCCGTAATTCATATGTTATGCACATGCCTAACAGAATGGACCTACATAATATTTACAAACATCATACTGCACCGCATTCGTTAACAGCTCATTATATCTATCTACGATTACGACTATTCATAATATTATATGAGGTAGAGGATTACTCATTCATCATCGTCCACAATTTTCTTAGCTGTAGTAACACTTTCACTGTTGGCTATGATCGTGTCGTCTCTTAATTGTCATAATCAGTCAAATTAGCACTGAAGATACCAGATGTTGGGATTTCCCGTCAATTTCCTCCGAGGCAAACATTATTCAGTGCAAATTATTTCTGCGAAGCATAATGTAAAGTCTGAATTATGCATGGCTAAATGATCTTTTTGCGCACTTTCGAAAGCTTGCTGGAAGAACTCAAAGAAGAATAGGATAAATACTTTATACATTGTATTTTGCCGTTAGAAGCAAGCGAAAGGAATACAGGAATTGAGCTTTTTAGGTGTTGAATGCAGAAATTAAGCCGCATGCATGTAGGGAAGAGATTGAAATGCTCGAATTTAGATTGTTGTTGCAAAGAAATTGAGTTTTTAAATGAGTGAAGTCAATTTACGGGTGCTTTCCAGAGGCATTTTCACACAACAGGCCCATAAATTATGAATTTATGAAATAAAATTTTGGAATTCCCTGTATGTAAAATTCAGCGAGAGTTCTCCCTCCCTTCTGCATGAACACTACGTGTGTACAGAAGTATTTTCGGCATTGTTAACATGCTTTTAGAAGGAATATTAATACTTTCTTTTTGCATGAGTATCTGGAGCATCTTAATGATGAAGAACACAACACAGTGTATGCATTACTTTTTCACTAACAAAAGTAACAAAAGTTTGCATTGTAAATTTCAGTTCAGTTAGATGCGCACAGAATTGGTTCAAAAGTACGACGCTGATTGTACCTGATAGATGATTGATTGTTTATTTACTCAATCGGTACCTCCACCACAGAACAGAAGGGCATAAAATATTAACTAAGTTCACAAGTACGATTATCGTTTGCTCCACCAAACCCTGCGGTGCATTACACTGCCACAATCCAATATAATGTGATAAAAGCTTCACCCAATTTGTAGCTCACATATCAGCACCTTATTACAATACTAAACACTATGAATGCGACTTTTTCATTTTCAGGTTACGTTTGATTCGATGATCGATTCGTTTTACAATAAATGACCTGATCGGGATTTGGTAAAATTTTAATGTTCAATGGGTTGATGGATAAAAGGGATACGTGAAAACAAGAGCCAAATGTCAATGCCGATGTTCGTAGGAAAGTGAAAATGCTTACGTGCAAGCCGATACTGCCGATGGGCTCGTTCAGTAGAGCATCGCGTAACGGTGAATAGAATAGTTAAAGGAACAAAAAATCACATTTCAGTACGTTGTGGTATTGGTATTATAATAAACCATTTTGGTTTCCTTTCTTGGTCCACCACTATCGACTTTATGGATAATTATGAAGAAACGGAAACCCAAGAGTATGAAGTCTAATGTACGGTGTTTATACTTATTCCTAGTTTTCTCTCCTGACTTAGCATATAGTTTGGGTTATATTGTAATTCATATGTGAATGGGCAACATGGACATACGAAAACATATATGCAACCTAGAACAGAACGGCTTAATAAGTATTCATGTGAAATGAAACTTTCATACATTTTAGGGGTCAATGAATAATGAAATAGTTGGGGCTTGTCTTTTCAATATCAATATCACATATATCACCAAAACACTCTTGCTCTGCTCCTCCTGACTTCCCTTTCGTCGAGTTACCGTTTTGGTTTTGTGGTTTCCACACGATATCCTCTTCCAATATAGCTTATTACGTGCGTACACGTTGTGGTTGTCATTTTTAGCAAAATGAAGTTAGTACACAGAAATTTTTCTGCCGTATATAAATTGATTTAGAAGCGCATCCATTCCACGTAAAATATATATTGCTGTTTGCCGGGGCAAGAATGGAATGGACACAGGTCGATTTCAACTGAATTGCACTGAGGAGAGTTATATGTCAATTTACAGATTTATGAAAATATAGATGATCCCAGTGAGAAAAAAAATACATAATGGAATTTGTCTTTTTATTTGAAATTGCATTTTTTGCAGTCACATAGTTAGATATTATTATGAGAGGCACAGTATGAAGCTATAACTTGAATCACACAGAGTTTGAATTGATTCCAATTTTACAAGCACAAAGAAAAAGCACGAGAGGCACTCATGAACAATTTCTGAAGGTGGTATTAGTATAATTTGGTTATTATATGCACGATATGAATATTCTCCATTGGGAATGTAATAGCTGGAAGCTGTCAATTATTACGGAAGTTTAAGCATCAGTCTGTGTGTGAGAAACGGTTTTTGTACATAAAATAATTTGAATTCTAGCAGACGTACCACAGTTTTTTGTAGAGAAATGAGATCAGCGTACATTTATATTATTAAATAAAAAAATTAATGCATCCAAATAGATATCGCCTCTGCCGAATACTTTTGAATATATGAAATATCTTTAAATCCTTCCGGAAAGAGTAAGCTCACGCCAGAGATCAATCAGTTGGTCAGGACTGACACCATGTCTGGCAATCACATGTTCCATTAGCTCAGATATCGACAAATCCTCCGGAACTTCTTCATCTGAACTTTCCATAAAACCAGCAGATTTTCTCTTCGTTACCGGAAGACCCGGACATTTTCCATCCTCTGTGTGACATACATAAAAGTAACTACAACTGAATGGAATTATGTTCATTTTGTAGGCCATGATCCCGAGAAATATGTCATCAAAACGGAAGTGCTTCGTGTAGTATGACGCGTAGTAGAAATCCTCCACAACTTGTTTTGACATGATTATTGCAGCAGCGGGCATGTAGCGAGGAAAATAATTGTAGGGATATTCATTCAATGAGAGGTACCATTTTGAGTAAGATCCTGAAGGAAGGCAACCAAACATGTATGTAGCCAGTGGTACAATTTTAAAAGAAATGTTAAATACTAGTTTTAGTAAACACTCGTTTTCTTACCAATCCTTTGTCTAATAGGCTTGGTGAAAAGAACTTTGCCAGCGAACAACCGGTTAGCATCCACAATCTGTCCGACGGTTTCCGAGTCCGAGTCTTCGGGTTCTCCATCTGGGTAAGTTGCCGGACTTTCCAAGAAAAGCAGTAAATTCTTCAGAGAAATGAACATGTCATCGTCAACTAACAGAAAGTATTCAAAATCAGTGCATATTTCGGATGCCCATCGGATTCCCATCATGGTTTTGAACGTGTTGTTTTCATAAGTGTCCACTGTCTCAATTCGGACAATGTCATTGTGTTTCATGATCTCATCCTGAAGGCTTTCTTCCATTAACTTTCTCTTCATTTCTGTATCCGAATTTGGCGATATGTCTTTTGAGGAAAACTCATCGTCACTTGACTTCGTTTGAGCGTTTCGTTTCTTGCTGTCGTCTGTACTGGGCAAATTATTATGCCTCTCGTCGTCGTTGCTAATAAGACCAATTAGGAAGACTAATTTGAAGACCGAGTTCCTTGGCTCACGTTTATGCTTTGGAAGGGAGAATCTATTATTATTGCTGTTGGTCACAAGCTTGTTCGCTCTGATAAGATTGGAAATGTTTTTGAGATATTGCGGATGGCCCCATGTGGAACGAATTACTTTCCTTTGTTCGAAATTGGATGGTGCTGACTTCACCATAATCAACATAAGCTGAAAGTCTTCACATGATGAATCAGCTTTCACTAAAAATTTGGGCTTACTGTAAAGCCGATTAATGGGCTGGAACTCAACGGGTTCTCCATTGCTGAAACACAATGCACATACACACGCATAGATTATAACATGTCGCTAAAAATAAAATGTGCCTGGGTAATTGATGTATATAAAACACTATGAATTACCGGAAATTTTCTATAAGTGCTGGAAAGTTGTCCACGTCCAACGGATAACTGAAATCTGTTTCGAAGTCTTTTTCTAAAATGACTGCAACTAGACCTAGGAAGTGGTCCAATGTGAAAATTAAAACCGTGCATAACATGAATGTGATCCCCAGCTTTACTTTTCCTTTCAAAAATGCAAATCTTGCACGTAGTCGTCGCATGGAAAAATTCATGTCCGTTTTCGGTTCCTTGTACCATTCTAAAACTGGACATATACCAGACATTTCAAGATATTATAAGGAATACATTTTCAAAAGTTCGTACAGAAATAATAAGTAGATTTTCATATCAACTTACGTTCGTTTTGTAAGCTTTCTCTGCACACATACTAAGGTAGGCTTCAAAAGATTGCCTTGGTCAACACCACACATTAGTTCACAATAGAATCTAATTCACATGTGGAATCAACTTGGCAGGCATGTGCAAAGATAGTTATATGCCCGTTAAGGTGAAACCAGCAACCTGCATTATTTCACGGTTTACTTTTTGGATCTGATAAATTACTTTTTTCATTCGGTTACGTTTCTCATAAGCCAGACAATTTCCTTCCAGGAAGTTTACTTGATAGGTAATGAAAACTGGCCGTCCATCTCCTTTTTAGTGTCTCACTTTATGAATTGTATATAAAACAATTATTACTTGTGCAGGTAATAAAGTAGCAAGGGAAATCGATGGAAATTGCGAAGGGAGGCACACCATTCAACTGAAATATTAATGTAGATGGGTGTGTGCTTGAAAAGGAGAAAAGTCACAATCGTGTGTCCTTTGCATGTTCACTCCACTCTCCTTGTATTGCAATCAGCACTGCGGCAGTGTGCCCACTCGATACACACTTTCACCTACACTTTTCCACATGATGAGAGGAGTCATGGGAAAAGCAATGTGCAGCACGGCAGATTTCTTCTAGCTTCCTGCTGAAAATGAGGAGATTGCATGATTCCTTTGAAGGGTAGTGTAAGCAAAGAGAAAAAACTTCTGGCTTTCGTAGCAGTAGTAGCATGAACGTTGCATAAACTTTATACTATATAATTTGTTTGCATGGCATGTGCTAGGGATATAAATGTGTTATGTGTAGCTGTGCCGTGGATTATTACTTTTTAGTAACACAAACTGGTCGCGTATATTGATGATCAGTTGAGCTTCTGGTGCTTCGATGTCCATTTGATATTCTATGAATGTGCTACAAAAGGTTTTGTAGCACACGGGCATGTAAACAAATTTATAGAGGAGCCTTGCTTTCTATACTTCGCAGACCATATCATTATCAGCAATTATATCGCAGACACTTGGACATTCTAGCTGGCTACTCGGTACATACACACATATACAAAAATCATGTACAATATTAATGTGCTATGCGTATTTGTGCATTGTCATTTAAACTTTGTGAGAAAATCCCTGGACTTGATTGTCATTCTGTTCATTTACGCTATAGACTAAAGCATTGCTTTTGCTACGCTAGCCACAGAATTGTACTAAGAATTTGTAACAAAAGAATCCGAAAGATTGAAAGCCATCCGACTGACGCTATGTAATACGTGAATGGAGTACTACGTGTAAAAGTTTTGCTCTTCCAAATTAAAACTGGAGACACCACTTCCATCATGTAATTTCCGAATGTAGGGTTTCTTCCGAGTAGGAATAGTGTGATATAAATCCATCATAGTATAATTTATGTGTACATTTGTGCATAACAAGTAAAACCCCGAAAAATCTGAGAAATTAACTGTGGGCACATTGAGATGTCATAACTTGTCTTGTACCTCTCCTCATTAATTTATGACTGAAACGACTGACAGTGACAATGTAACATAAAAAAGTCGAGGTCTCGATAACAGAGTAGCGCACATATTTATGTGGCATTGAATACTGAACAACAAAAGTAACTGCTAACGGGAAACTTGAGGTTTACACGTTGTATCTCCTCCAATACTTATTTAGAGTGCTACATTGCAATTAGGAAAACATACCAAACGATTATAATAACGTGTACACTTAAGATAATATTTGCATAACTTTGGGCTGCTCCAGTTCCAATCCGGAAAGTGAGCAGCTTTCTGCTAGCGTATTTGCTATTTGCAATCTGGCACTCGAAGGTGAGTCTACCCGAAACTCACGTCATAATCTCATAATACACACAGTAAAGGCTTGTGAAGATTGATAAATACAGCAGACACTATATAGTATAACCTTAGACCTCACTCAACAACAACAACATAAAAACCCAACTGTGAACGCAAATAATGGATGAAATTATGAAATATGACAGCAGTTTCTCTATATTAAAACATAACCATGTGTAAACTTCTCAGCATCTCCACCATGACATGACCTTCAATATGCGATTTGCAATGTGCAACGCGTGGTACTTGCCAAATTCCAAGGTAAAACAAATAGTTTGCTTAGTCTGGTCTGGACTTCTCCCAAACACTAATATAAATAAAATACGTTTCAAATTAGTAAGAATGAGAAGGAATGTATTGTTTACTTTATTAGTGCACCTCATAGGAGCGCAGTTAAACTACGTTGTAAAAAGCCTTTTCAATATGCAAGCTGTAGCTGCGCCAAGGAGAAAGTATTTACTTTTATTTTTACATACTATTTATTTAAACGTTAGTATTTGACTTATATAGTGCCTCTCCAAATAAAAATGTCATCGTCATCGTATAGGCAAAAAGTTAAAACAAATCTTCATCTGCTGGTTGTTAGTTGTCTTGTCGTGCTGTATAAGGATTTTTTTTAGATTACAATAAGTAAAACACATATTGTGTTTTTCTGTTGACAGAAGCGAAAGCGTACTGTACAAAAGATATTATAATAACTAATGTTAATGTTGAATAGCGTACACGAGCCCTTCCCCAGAAGATAAATGAGATCAATGGTGTATGTATACTTTAAGTCAAATTTTACCTGCCTCGTTTGACTGTAATAAGTATAGTCGCTTAATTGTCGTCCATTGTTTACCCAATGATATTAAAATAAGTATCAAGAGCATGAAAGTAAGCCATAGCGAGAAGATGAGGTTTCAAAAAAATTACAATGGTATTACAAAAAGACCACCCGCAGCGACACGAAGAAACAGGTGTACTTAAAACGTACTATGTACTTCGTGAAAGTCGACAATATTTTTGCAACACAGTTTGTAGCTTCAAACTAATTTATTCTATGCGCCAGCCAGCATAGGTTACGTCAAATGGTTGCGGGAGTTCCATGGCTAGAGAACCTCTGCTACTGGACTTCTGCATTCCTAATTCAGAATTCGAATGTCAAACCGGCTCTGCAAAATCCATCCGCAAAAAACATTGAAACGGAAAATGAAATAATGGCGGACCGAAAGGTTGGGGGGATTATGCTTACTTTGACATCTGAAAAAATTCTTAATACATTAAACACGTGTTAAACATCGAGAAACCCTAACTCATTATCAGTCAAGGATGCTTGTTAATACAGGTTATGCCAAAGGAATTATCTCCCATAAATAATCGTAATAATAATCACGTTTGAATTTGAGAGATTGTCCCATTTTTTGAAATATTATATGAGCCACATGCTTCTAGCTGAATTCGCATCGCCAAACTCTTCATCATACCGTGTTACTACAATACGGGCTTCTTGCATTATTATTATTAGATCGACTTTCATTTGATGAGGTCATCATTTCGTGTTACGCATATGCTCAAAAGTTCTTGGAAAGCCTCAAAGTAGAGATATACCTACATCACCCCAGGTTGGCCTAAAAAGGAATCATAAAAGTAATATTATAATAGTAACATCTGCTCAAATTCATAAAGAACATTTGATCATCACACATGTCACGCTTTGCAGCACTTTTCTTTGCTACATTTGTTCTCCTTTTCCGCAACTCCGCAAGATATGTATCGTTTTCATATATCGAACCTCGTTACACTAAATAATCGTGAAATTCCTTCATAAGATGAGATATCCGATTCTGGCATCCGGCCCAAAGTGTTGTTGCACAAGACGCCTGCTCTCGGTCAAAGATCGTATCGCGTAAAAATCATCAATTAGTTATGTATCTTGCCCACGAGAAAACCAGTTCAAGGGGAAGTCCAACATTAAAGAGAAGAGCTCCCAAAAGAAACCCCAGATTACATGTAGCAATGTCAAGAGAAAGTAAAAAACCAAAGATAAAACTTGAGATGATGTTATATTGATATTTTACGGAAATTGCATAAAAGTAAAGAGACACATAATTTTACAAGCGTGTGTCACTAGCCAATTTAGCTCAAATAAGACTGAGACTGAATCGGAAGCATTTACAACATAAAACCAGTGCAACATTTGCAGGCAGTAGGTACAAAACAAATAGTGTGCATGACGGAATTATGTATTTATGTATCCTACTATTTCAAGTTCAGGATGAGCAATATTGTTTATTCTTCGAAATTCGAATGTAACTTTTTAAAACTGAAATCCAGATTTAGCAAGCTTATAGCATATTCTATATTGCAAAGATTCATATAGAAATGTTACGCATATACATACTTCGGAACTCTAAAAGATGAAATGACTTTGGTACCGTTCCGTAACTCAAGTCCAAGTCGTTTATGCATGCTCGCATAATCTGAATAGACATTATTCAGAGTGTTCCCATTTGAAGAGACGGGTAACACGAATGATAATTTTAGAATTTTTCGCTGACACAATCTTCACTCCGCGGAGCGGAGTGTAGGCGTTGGGGCTAAAGGTGTTAGGAACGTTCTAGCAGAGTTCGAGAAAAATGCGGAGGAGTGGAAGATTACTACACATGCTGGTCGAGAGAATGCAAAAATGTAGGTTGCGAACTTGTAAAATGTTCGGAAATTAGGTGGTCTCACAATCATATATAAGTGGAATATTTTTTGGTCAACCAAGCACAGTTCAGAAAAGCTATCAGAGAAGCAATCATCTCTCTTGAAGAGGATAAGAAAATCTTCAGTGGATTATATACATCAAGTGTACAAAGTGTAACAGTAATTCCTTCCACTTCCAACAACACACGACGAAATGGCTTTGGAAAGACAAGTCCGTGCTAAGGTAAGCGATCTAGAAAACGAAAGTGGGCTATAGTGTTAGCACAAAATATTTGAAGGAGCTAACAAGTAATTTCTAAGTCTGAATGTGATTTTCTCTGGCGAAATTTATAGCTTGCATCAAAACGCGATCCTGATCAGGAAAGGGAGGCTCAGGAATGGATCGAGTCAATTTTGGGTCAACAGTTTCCTGCTGTGCCCTACGATGATGCTCTCCACGATGGTATCATCCTTTGCGAAGTCATGAACAAACTGAAGCCAGGTTCAGTCCCTAAGATTAACCGCACCGGTGGTCAGTTCAAGATGATGGAAAATATCAACAAGTAATACACACGTTTTTTCTCCTCTCTTCTGGTCTTATCTGCATTTGTTAGTCGATTTGAAGCTGTATAACGCATGTAATTTCTTGAACAGTTTCATGAAAGCCGTTGAAGCTTATGGTGTTCCAAAAATTGATCTCTTCCAAACCATTGATCTGTATGAGAAGAAGGACATTGCTACAGTCACCAGCAGCCTCTTCGCCCTAGGAAGAACGGTAAGTATTCCAATATTTCCAACCGTACGATTAGCTGGAACTAAACACGCTAGGGGCATTCTGGGATTCTATCGATAACATTCCAATTTTCTCATATTTTATTCCAGACTTATCTCACTGGCTGGCAAGGACCTTATCTTGGCCCCAAGCCTTCTTCAGAAAACAAGCGGGAGTTTTCCGACGAAGTTATCCAAGCTGGAAAAACTGTTATCGGTCTGCAGGCCGGTTCCAACCAGGGTGCTTCACAAGCTGGACAGAATATGGGTGCTGGAAGGAAGATCATCTTAGGAAAGTAAAAGAAAAAGCGTCACCATTATAATATAGGGACTATGATGATGCACTCGTATTTTGATATCAGCATAAAAGATAAGACTACACCGGTTAATTATTTTGGCTCGCAGTACCTACACACGAAAGTAACATATCCAATCCATTGATTATACAGAGAAATAGTGCAGATATATCAGATATAATATCCCCTTAAATAGGTAAATGTTTGTGAAGTCTCGTACCAATTTTCTATTTCATTGCATTACATGCATACATATAAACAGTATTATATGATGTAAATGTAATGGATATTGTTAAAAAAAGTAAATAAAATAAATAATCTCAAATTTAAGATATACTTTGGTATGGATCATTATAATTTAGTGCGCATACACAATTGTCAGGACAGGAGATGTTAAATGTTGTACTGGCACCGGTATGCATACTGGGATTGTGCTCTCGCCTCACATCAACATCTCCCATGGCCCCATGCTCGCAAGTCGCAAAGCTGTCAAACTCGATGAAGCTCTCCTTCAAAGCACACCAACATAAACAAAAACACTTCCACTTTATTACGAACAGTTCCACTTCCTTCCAGGTGACTTTTGCTGGACTTGGACCGCACATTTTTTAAGTTAATTTTTAGGTTATTTAACTGGAGGATAACAACTAACGGATATAATCATGGCATCGAGAGAGGAGAAACAGTTGGAAATGTCTGTGGACATGATGCTTCAGCGGGTGAACGAAATGAAGGCATCGTTATCGTCATTAGTTTTTAAGTTGGAGCATGATCACCAAAATGTAAATTTTCCAGTGTTCCTCGACTCATTTTCAGTTATATCAGGGCAGGTATGGGGCGTTTATTCATTTCGTACATAATCTGACTTGTGGTAATTTCTTAGCATAAATAATAATATTTTGCAACATTTCGTTTTTAGATGAACACCTTGATGAGAAATTTGCGTTCCGACAAGGTGTCAACGCTGAAGGCTCTAACGGTACTGCCATTGTCGTTGAATCCAGAGACAGACCAAGCCTTATTGACAATGACGGAAGGACGACTCAACTGCTTTAATCATGAGGTGGTCCCAGACTACTTACGAACTAAACCTGTTCCAGATGTCGAGAGTAAACATGTCACTGTTGAAATGAGGGCCAACCAAGCAAATCTTGATGCTATAAACGTAATTTTTGAATAGGATATTAGAATGTAAAGTCGTAATCTTAGTATTCCCTCACTTTAACATGTATATGGGGTTCTCCAATTGTCCTCCTACTTCCTACAGAAACAATCGGCACAATTGACAAAGATGGCTGGCCATGTAATTGATATGATAAATCAAGCGAAGGAGGAATGGGAAGCCAGTGAACGAGGTGGAATTCCAGCTACATTTGCTAATAATGATACTCAGGAACTTGCTTCAGCTCTTTCTACAGGAAAAGCGTTTAAGGGGTTAACTGGACCACCTGTAGTTCGCCAGCCGGCGTCCTCTGCAACTACTCCAACCCAACAACGTAAGAAATATGGAGGAAAATTTTCATTTCCAGTGCAAGTTTTCATTTTTCTTTGGTGTTACGAGTAAATACTGACCAAATTCTAATTTCCATTTCAGCTACTGCAAAGGCTCCTGGTCCCATTAAAACCAACATAAAAAGTGCGACTCACCTTTAGTATCTCTGATAATAACGCAAATTTTAACGGTTGCACGTAAAACCCATACAAAGCTACGAAGCTTTAAATGAAAATTGAAAACATATAATAACAAATACAGTGGTGGCCCAGACGCCCATGAGTTTACATTGTCGTTTACTGGGTGCTCCTGTGTTTGAATGTGATGTCAAAGTAGTGATAATTTAGCAATTTTATGAAATAGGTGCTACTAGGTTGGTTGGCACGCAGATGTGTTCTTGCGCCACCTTTACTTGCCATTATTTAATAATTTATGGATGCTAGTCTAGACCACAATGAAGTTACTGTATACGGGTTTTAGTGCTTCCATTATTAATGAAAGAAAAATTTTCCTTTTACCGAAAACTACAACTTTTGTTTTGTTTTAACTTTAGCTAAGAAACGATAAAATGCAGATTCTTCCCCATGTTAAACGTATGTTTCCGATTCCGACTTTTACAAACACAAAACTCAGCCATTTAGAATCTGAGGTAGGTAAACCAGTGTTTTTGTGGTTGCTGTGAATGTGTGAATCTATGTATGTATGTACTTTTAAAATGACTGAAAAACTCTTTCAAGCTTTTCGCCCTTTTATCTGTCTCTTTTTACTATTTTGGCTCTACTTGCATGCACACTTGTATATTTTACGCTCAGTTCCAATCTATCACTTGTAATAAATTTCCAGTTTAAATTTCCGATCTCTTAAACTTATGTTCCAGAGCACTGACTGTCTTGACGAAGGTCAAATTATATGGATCGTTGGTAGTAATTACGTTTTATTTTTATTCATTAACAGCTTCCCAGAGAAATGCGATGGAAGGACTAATTACATTTGCACCGATATTCCTGCGTACCAGGTCAATTTTCGTCGTTATAAATAATAACACTGCACGTACTATATGTTTTGGAGTTAAGAATGTGCATGACGTTTGTGAAGTAAATACGTTGCTTCCATATATCAAACCCTTGCCATGTTATATAATGATTTTTGTAACCTTATTGTTTTACAAAGCTCCTTGCAATTTTCGTTTTTGACGGTGGATAAAAATGTATAAAATGTGTGGTTTTATGTACAGTGTAAAAATATGATTACGTTAAATCAAATCCGTGATTCTTATTGCACAATATCGTTATATAGATTCGAAGATTCGCCACAAACATGAAAATTATTAAGGCAACACAAAATACACCTTTTTTAATGTTCAGTAAATCTAGGCGACTCGACTCTCGTAAAATATCATTGACTTAAGCAAACAGAGTGTGACAGTTGCACAGGAAATAATTAAGAAGGTTGATGCATGTATCCTTCCACTTCCTCCACCTCCACCGCTTCCATCTGATTCTGAAGCAAGCATTCCCTTTATGCGATCCAAGCTACCATTGCTTGGAACTCCGGGAATTCCTAAAACAGAGCTTAGCAAGGGTACAATATCGATATTTTGAATGGGTTCAAATTTCAATGCCGTTTTGAACGCAGGACCATGAGCGATGAAGAAGGGTCTCATTGATTCGGCTTTGCTAGCATATCCATGTACTCCATACTCCCTAGTGTCATCCTCTATTTAACACAAATATAGATCTGCATGAAGTTTTGAATGAGCAAATAGTTCATATTTCAAAAAAAATTGTCCTTTGTATATCGTGACTTGATTTATACATGTCACATTATTAAATGTAATTTACCTGTCAAATTCCATCTTTCGTTGTAATACGTATAGTTGAAATCATCTAACGCGTATCCTGGATCGGCTACAAGGACTAAATCTAATATGCGTCTTGATGCTGAATATTTAAAGTCGTAACTATCGAGTTCTTCCTTTTTCCAAATGGTATAACCACTCGACATATTCTGGCTCAAGGCGTTGTATAGTTCTTCCCTTTTCCCCTCCTTAGGAACAAGTTGTAATAAAGGGGTACCTCCATACTTAGCTTCTAGCAGGGAAGGGTCAATAAGAGCCGTCACATTAATAATCCTCTGTGGAGTTACTTCTTGCATGCCATGATCACTGAGAACGATTAGATTGATTTTATCAAATATTCCTGCTTCAGTTAATTTTTCAACAAGATACTCAGTACGATTGTCGGCTTTTGCTACTTCCTCAAGAGTTTCATTAACATTTGGACCAAATGCATGGCCGTGGGTATCAGGTTCATCAAAGTATAGAAAAACTAAATTTGCAGGGTATGTTTCATTCGTAATCCAAGAGACTACGGTATCCACGCGGTTTTCCCATGGAACGCTTCCGTCATATCCCGGGTGGTAATACGTGGGGAGCAAGTCACTGTTGTTCCCATACGATTGGGATGACCCTGGCCACATTAAACACCCACTTATCCGACCTTCTCCTGCCATCTCATTTCGTATCTGAGCGAAGAGAAGAGACAACATTTTACAGTAACAAAATTTTATCTACTAAATGACCTCCCTAGCACTCCCTACCAATCTCCATGTAGTTCGAAAATTTTGGCAATCTACACATGCACATCGTTACTAATCAAGCCTATTTCCTGAAGGAGTATCGATCATAGAGCCTTTCAGATAACAATACGGTTACATAATATGTAAAAGGCAGCATACGCACGTACCCAGATTGGCAATACGTTCGGGTCATAGTTCCAAAACCCTGGATCATCAGAGAAACCACTCAAAACTTCATTGTAGAACGGGTCGAAAAAGGTGTTATCTACAATACCATGACTTTCACTATACAGCCCTGTAGCAATGGACTGGTGATTTGGAAAGGTTTTAGTTGGAAATACGGGTAACATGTAAGGAACGCTAACCCCAGCACTTTTTAATCGGTTCAGCGCAGGAGTATCCACTTTGTTCATGTAATCGTATCTGAAGCCATCATAGGAAACTATCAAGAATACAGGGTGTTTGGAAATCCGAGTAGTTGGGGTGGACGATACAATTACTACACCACAAGCTAACAATGTCAGAACAAGTGCACCTGGAGTAACGAAAGACATTGTGAAAGCAAGCACCTTATAGGCTTGACGAATGAAGTAGCCCCAGGACCTAACTAATACAATTGCAATGAATTAAAATCTTAGGTGAATTTGTAGCGTCAACACTTGACAGGTTCTGCAGCCAACAGACAATCCGGTATCCAGTCGTCCCACTTCACTAATGGTACTTGGAGTTTCGAGCTTGACGTTTTGTACAAAGCATGTCTAACAATAATAAATCAGTTGACTGTATCACAGCGAAGATAAGATATCACCTGTCCAAAAATTTCGGTAACATATTGTATTTTGAAGTTACCGTCCATTATATGCCGTTAAGAATGTGAAAAAGTTTTTACTGTTTTATACAATGCATGTAGATAGTGCTGACAGTGGCATAAATGGGCATTTTAATGAGGAAACCTGTTTTCAACACTAACATGCCAATTTCATATGCGTGGAATATGAAACTCGTAGCGGAGTGAAAAGAAGTTATGTTAAACATGCCAAATATAATCGTCATCTTTACACAACGAAAACCATACAACTGCGATTTGCAATCTCATGCGCTCTCATCGTCTATATTGTTAATAGCATATATAGCGTGAGTGTAATGAAATTATGAATAAATGCGAGCAATGCTGTTTGCTTCTATTCATGTTTACATTGCATCATTACATGGTAGTTTTTCCCATGTTTTCTTATTATATTGTTGCATATCATGCTAACTCCAGTTCCAGTTGTACTTTGTGGTAGTACAGCCGATTAATATTGGACATTAATTTTGCATTTTCATCTAATTGAAGGTCATCAATTCTTTATGAATTTCAGAACAGCAATTGTATCATTTGTTTGCATGTATGATTACTGCCTGCTTATATATGTCGCTTATTCAACTCACTTCTTCTTGTCAAAGTCTTGTGCTTCCCATCCCACCTTCGTTTCAGTTTGGTAAATCAATATTTCATGACATGTAAATGCATTTATCGTGTTTTCAACAAGCTGATGTGGGTTAAGCTAAAATGTACATGTATCCCAGATAAGTATAAATTCTCTACTCTCTGATTCCACAAGCTTAATACTTCTTAATAGTACTTAATCTGTGTTGTAGAGAGAGATTAAGCGTGTGTTATATAGTATGTTGTACGACAAGTTGCATAAATATGTTGAAGTACAAGATAGAAATAACAAGACCATATATCTACCTGCGCTTAAACCGCCTAAACACTTAAAAAAGCTTGTGGAGTGTCGACTTGATTTTACGCTTGTGGTGATGTACGGGTTTGTATAAAATTGAACCATATATTCAGTCGTATTTAACTGTTGAATATAAATTAACTACGTTGTGGACAGTCATTTTACATTTGTTAATTAGAGCAACCTTAGTGCATTTATTGAAGTAAAATAACTAATTTTTCATCAAAGAAACAATGATGAAACAAAAATTCGCTCTGTGGTTGTGGGACAATGTAATAAAACAATACTATACACGTAGTAAAATGCTTTATATTATTATGATTGATGAATAAATTTCTATAAAGATTGAATAAAAATGAAATATCACTACCATGTCCTTTAAATCAAGTGATATTTGCACCAAAATGGATAGCAGCTAGTTACTGATATATCGGGTGAAATTTAAATTCTAGGGGCTTTGGTACATACCTATAGAAGTAGTCGAGTTCGAGTTACAAAAATTATTTAACGTGCTTCAGAGTTTCGTTCAGTACAACTTGTAGATCTTTCAATAGCTTGTCATTTTCAACAGTCCCGTTTGCAATAGCATCTTGTAAACTTTTTACATCTGCGAGTTCTTTAACTATTTCTGCTGCGTTCTGGTGGAGTTCTTTAAGTGAATTCAGGCGACTGGTTAGTTCCGGTAGTGCTTGTATTGTTCCGGATGATTCTTCCATCAAATCATAAAGGTCTGACAACTAAAAATTTAAAAACATGTACAACTGGGGTCTCAGTATCTGTCTGAACCGGTGACGAATAGTTATTTTAATGAAAGGACGACAAAGACAATGTCTAAGTACCTTCAGAGTTCTTTCAAGTTCTTGGACATCAAGTTTCTTCTCAGATATTTTTGTAACTTTTTGCAATACGGAGGTTAATCTTGCTTCAAGAAGTTCTAAGTGTGAAGGCTCCAACAGGCTTAATTTCGCATTTAGAACATTAAGGCATCCAAGAATACTTTGATTTTTCTGATTAAAGGCAACATTCGTCTAAAGAAAACAAAGTTCAATTGATGAAACAATTTGATTTTATAAATTATATATAAAAGTTTTATAATATGTTACATACAAGTTTGTCCCGTCGTTCTGCTCCCATTACATTCTCAAGCCGTTGCAATCGCTGCTCCAATTCAGTTACCCGATTGATTTGGCCGCTGCCTATTCCCGAAGGTTGCACACACAGTTCATACTGCATTGCTGCACCAGGGCTGGATTTTGCTCCTTGTCCCTTAGTATCATGTGGCCTAATTTCTTCAAGTTTCGCAGCTATTTTACTGTTAGAATTGTAAGAATATCATGTTTATTCTTCTTAATAATCATTGGATAATCAATGATCGCCACCCAACGAGTTAAGCAAATTGAGTTGTACCTGTGCAACTGAACTGGCCCACTGGAATTGCTCGAAGTTGAGCTTTTGTCCAATCGCAGATCAAGCAATTGTTTTTGCATTCCTATCGCTTCCTTTATGATTTCGTCTGAGTTTAAGTTTGGATCATCAGTTCCAATTCCATTTGTTTGAATTTCGGTTATCAACTCTTGAAATTCGCACTGTAAAGTACAAAGATAATGATCCTCATCATTAGTAACTACATTAATACATGCAACAATATCTCTTCCAGCAACGTGCCACCGATTTTTACTTTTTACAGTACTAAAAGTATCTCAACTTGTAGCAAAATAATAAACCCAGGTTGGGATGTCAATTAAGCCTTGAAACTTACTTTCAGTCTTAAATATTTCTGTAGCGTTGTTTCTGGTTCTCCCAAAGCCGCGAGCTCCCATAAATTTTGGGCATCGTAACCCCTTTGTCGCCGAGGTTTAGTTATTCTGTCTGAAAAGTCGACTTTGGAACCATCCAAGTACTTTCCTCGGAATATTTCACTGGCTGATTCTGGATTCAGATGAATCTTTTCAATAGACATATTTTCTTCCTCGGGCTGAAACATGAATGCATAAATCAGCAAAAATTAGACCCATATGTCTCCTTTCTCATTGCAGCCTTAAGCTTAAAAATTGTTATATATTCACCTCATGATAGTCGACATACTGATCACTTTCTGGTAAATCTGAAGTTTCGTAGAAGTCAGGTTGGTCATACGCCTATTCGTAAAAAAAGTCACATTTATAATGACACAGGTAATTTATAACTTTTATAATAACTACAGATAATAGCAAATGCTTAATATAAACAAAGCTAAAATTTATGATCAAATTTACAAGCTATGATATGATGGTGTATGTGTTTACAACTCCAAACATCGCCTCGTATGAAGTGTGGGATACCCACAACATCAGTCAGTGATTTACAAATTAATTATGACTTACGATTCCTGGTAAATTTGCATATTTGGGATCCGCCATGGCTGTCGCGTCAAATTTTCTCTTCCTTCTGTCGAAATATAATTATGTTAATGTTAAACAATATTCTAATGTTCAAACTGCACTGGAACTAGGAACGCTGTCGATGAGTGATGGAGGGAGCAGCCCAGATACTGGCAGTTTTCGATTCTCCTGTTTTAAATACAGTGTAGCTTTATAAATGATGATTCGTGGATTCTGGAAATCTTCCGTCTCCTTTATCTGTTGACATATACGGACAAAAACAGATTATTATTGATCTCAATCAAATGATGTAGTCGTGCTTAGTAGAAAATAAAATTAAAACCACAAAATCTATAAATATTATAATAATAATTTACCTTTGACTCTTAAAACGTTGAAAACACTTGCCTAGCCGGCCTGAGTGTTCTTTCTTCAAACTTTCACAATCGATATTTATACACACCCACGATTCACTACTCAAATTCTTTACTAATTGTGCTGTCATATGTTGGACGTGTTTTTACAAACAAACACAAATTCACTTCACACAAATTTATCAATCTGCTTTCTTTTTCTTATCCGCTGGACACTACCGCACCTGTGAAGATATATATTTTTGTTGTGTGTACTTACACTTCGGCTGTCGGTCTTTATGTGTATTAATCTAGCTTTTCTCCAACATTTACAGCTCCTGTCGTCCTGTCCAGCAGAGTCCTTCCTTTAATCCTATCTACCTCCTCTCTCTGAAATCTAAATGTATTTTCTCTAGACTTCTTGGTACAATTCCATCCGCACTATTATTCCACAGATTCCCTTTTTTTATACTTGACAAAAGTCATCTACAAAACCTACGAAAGTGTATACAAAGCCACGTATTACAACATCTTACATGGCTGCGAGAAAAACCCTACAAAAGTCTCTACTCTCCGGCACTTTTTTTCACAATTTGTGTGCAAGAAGTGTACATGCATATAATGCCTATGTGACTGTAATGTTTATGTTTTAACTTTTAAGTCGATATACATACCTCATGTATACGTTACACCAATGCTACGCAATGCGTTTTATTCTTCTCTGCTCTGCTTCTCCGTAATAAGAAGGGTATATGGTTCACTCACAATAAAAGGGTTTCATTATAGCTTTTATGTTGAGGTTTATATAGAATACACTCTCGTGTATTATGTGCAGAGCAGAGTGCATCTCTCTTCTCTCTCTCTCGCTTATGCACAACATCCCTCGTTTCTCATTCTAAAAATCTCCGAACAAAACTGTTACCGTACCTTTTATGTTGGATCGTTGGATGTGTTCGGCTTCCTTCTCATTTCTTCACAAAAGTTGAAACTTCCAAAAAAAAAACTTCATTCATGCTCACGTTGAAAATCTTGAGTTGTGTGAGACGAGAGACGAGCACACTTGTTCAATTCCGGGTTGGCAACCCGGAGGGTTGCTAAAACACCAAGCCAACCCGGAAGCCAAGCCA